>CAUZXS010005183.1:0-42189 GCA_963585895.1 Sepioteuthis lessoniana | reverse complement strand
GTTCTATCTTTATGGACATTCGATGTACGTTTCACACATTGCCATATCATGGCAATGGTACAATAAGGGCAGATGTTTTCCCTTTTTCCTTCCATATATAGTCCGTCATACTCGATTTTTCAATCTCACCTCGTACCACTGCCTTCCAATGTTCTTCTAGCCTTACTTTTAGTGGGCGACCTGTCTTGCCTTTGCATATTTTACCACGACTGCAAAGGATTGAGTAAACACAATTCTTGATCATGTTGAATTCCATTGGTGGCTTCGTCTAAAAAATTCAGACAACTAATCTTGTAATTGTAAAATAAAAAATGAATACCCCTAAGGAAATAAATGAAACCTTAATAATATCATATATATAAAGCTAATATTTCAACTAAAGAAAATGCACACATAGGTATTACAAGTTTAAACGGGAAATTTTGATATTACAACCACCCCCAATCATTCAAAAATCCAACATTAAAAAATCAAACTGCCCTATATAAGTATTCCTGGCATTTGAAAGAACTAGGACTAATACCTTATAGGACTTACACTCCTATAATTTAAATT
Organism: Sepioteuthis lessoniana; assembly: GCA_963585895.1. Taxonomy (NCBI): domain Eukaryota; kingdom Metazoa; phylum Mollusca; class Cephalopoda; order Myopsida; family Loliginidae; genus Sepioteuthis; species Sepioteuthis lessoniana. The sequence continues at coordinate 41,634 of CAUZXS010005183.1, read as the reverse complement.
GGGCGGTATGCCACTTGTTCCCACAACAAAGATGGCGGACACACAAATATTCAGTCTCGGGAAACCATTGGCCAGGAGAACCACGTGACCTGCTTAAAACTACGTCACGTTTGAATTTCGTCCCGCGTTTTTTGGAGCTGATTCCAAGACACGTATTTTCTATAAATACATCGTCTTCAAACACTCTACCTTTTTCCCAACTTCTATTGCAGCGCTAACACATTTCTCTCTGCAGTGTGACTCTCTTATTCACCAACAGACGTCAAAAGCCACAAAATGGATAAACCACGCAAACCTTCTTTTCCTCAAAATACTTTGCCTATGCGACTTTCCAGCCTCGGAAACACCAACTGTTTCAAACCACAGGAAGAAATGAACATTTAAAAATATGTTGTCGACATGAATAGGATACTTTTATTATTTAACCCTTTCTGTAGTTTTAGTTGTGTTAGTTACACACACATACACACATACACACAGGACTATTTTACGACCAATCTAGAATCATAGAAATATCTTAAATGTATCATTGCATGTTTTGTTCTGAATATAAATTTGTTTTGTTTGTCGCCTCGTTTTGAATGTTCCTTTTCTCCGCGCCGTTTCATATCTTTACTCATTTACTTCGTTTACTACATTTGTCTCCATCTGCCTATTTTCCCTTTTTTCATGTGCCTTTTTCCAAACATAACATACCATTAAACTAAACATATACTAAACCACAACATTAAATTTTGGGGAACTAAACATATCTACCAAATACCATGTCCCCCTACAAGCTATTATAAATCGGAAAATAATTAAAAGATCCTCCTCAATAAACAGTTTACATGGTAAGTGTAACTTATGCTTAGAAAAAGAAATATATATATTGAATTATAAAGATCGGAGTTTATTAAATACTATTCGTGGTGTAATGGTTAAAGCGCTGGACTGCAGAATCGTAGTAAGCAAGTTCGTACTCCAGTCGCGCTATTACGTTCACTTTCAGGCTAATACCCTTGGGAAAGGTATGAACCTCCTTATCCTCCCAGCTATGGGTTACAGAGTACCACTACTGTTCTTCTAGGAGAATGGGTTTGGTATTAAATAACCTTCAAAGGTTGATATGTTATTAAACAAACCAAACCAATATAACCCTAAAAACTGAAGGAACACTTCCATAGACTACACCGTGTTGAGAAAGGAAAAATTTCGTATTTTGGTTTGGCGCGCAATTTAATTCGACACTTAATTTTACCCAATCAGAATGACCTATCCTATTCAGCCCGGACCTTCTTTTCCGGCCACCAAATCTTGTAAGCTGCCAAACACACTCTCTTTGGCTGTAGAACGCCGCCCAGTGCAGACGTCTCACTGCGGCTCTAGAATAGCAGCAGTAGCAGCATGGACAAACGAGGGAACCCATCTAATTCATGGATTCCTTACAAGGAATCCCAGTTGAATATAAATTAGATGCATTCAACATGCCTCGCACAGGCACAACTTTATGTCACCCCAAAAATTGCTATGTCGATCTGAGCGCAATCCCGCTCTCGACACGCTAGCTCTCAATCCACCTCTGGGCCACCTTAATGGAGATAGCGCAAACTCTCCGCACCAAATACCAGACACGAAACTACATGTTGACTCAAAAGCACAATCCCTCACACGTCCGACGACACACGCTGCCATCTCAACCTTCCCAACATCTCATAACATTTCGTCTGAATACTCACAACCTTTCACGAGTCTTACAGCACCAAAAGCAAACCCAATATTCCATGCTGCAAAATAAAACTATCCATAAAAACACCTTTCGACTATCGCCATCTTACTACTTCATCATTCTACCTTTATTTACTCTTAAAACCTTAGCGAGGGGACTAACAACACTCAGCGAGGAAACAACACAACGTAAACACACATACGTTACAATCATCTTCCTCGCTAACAACAACAAACTTTCCTTCGCTACTAACAAACCAACTTTTCCGGCCAAAATATTACCTATACACCGTTTTTCTATATGTAAACAAATATTTGAGAAACTACTGTTTAATTTAATGATTATATTAAAAGTTAGGAATTATTTGTTACATAAATAAAATATCTATTACTTATTAATTCTTTACTTGTTACGGTTAACTTAACAATCGATATGCTAATACTTCCTAATATTAATAACAGAATATTAATAACAGGATATATTAATAACAGAATATTAATAACAGAATATTATTAACAGAATATTAATAACAGAATATATTAATAACAGAATATTATCAACAGAATATATTAATAACAGAATATTAATAACAAAATATCATTAACAGAATATATTAATAACAGAATATTAATAACAGAATATTATTAACAGAATATATTAATAACAGAATATTAATAACAAAATATCATTAACAGAATATATTAATAACAGAATATTAATAACAAAATATTATTAACAGAATATTAATAACAGAATATTAATAACAGAATATTAATAACAGAATATATTAATAACAGAATATTAATAACAGAATATTATTAACAGAATATATTAATAACAGAATGAGTTCGAGTCTCATTGGGCGCCCCATTTATTCGGCCTTGTGCCACATCGAAGCAACGAGCTTTGTAAATTACTATATTAATAACAGAATATTAATAACAAAATATTATTAACAGAATATATTAATAACAGAATATTAATAACTGAATATTAATAACAGAATATTATTAACAGAATATATTAATAACAGAATATTAATAACAGAATATTAATAACAGAATATATTAATAACAGAATATTATTAACAGAATATATTAATAACAGAATATTAATAACAAAATATCATTAACAGAATATATTAATAACAGAATATTAATAACAGAATATTATTAACAGAATATATTAATAACAGAATATTAATAACTGAATATTAATAACAGAATATTATTAACAGAATATATTAATAACAGAATATTAATAACAGGATATTATTAGCAGAATATATTAATAACAGAATATTAATAAGAGAATATTATTAACAGAATATATTTATAACAGAATATTATTAACAGAATATTATTAACAGAATATATTAATAACAGAATATTAATAACAGAATATTATTAACAGAATATATTTATAACAGAATATTAATAACAAAATATCATTAACAGAATATATTAATAACAGAATATTAATAACAGAATATTATTAACAGAATATATTAATAACAGAATATTAATAACAGAATATTATTAACAGAATATATTTATAACAGAATATTAATAACAAAATATCATTAACAGAATATATTAATAACAGAATATTAATAACAGAATATTATTAACAGAATATATTAATAACAGAATGAGTTCGAGTCTCATTGGGCGCCCCATTTATTCGGCCTTGTGCCACATTGAAGCAACGAGCTTTGTAAATTACTATATTAATAACAGAATATTAATAACAAAATATTATTAACAGAATATATTAATAACAGAATAATTATAACTGAATATTAATAACAGAATATTATTAACAGAATATATTAATAACAGAATATTAATAACAGAATATTATTAGCAGAATATATTTATAACAGAATATTAATAACAAAATATCATTAACAGAATATATTAATAACAGAATATTAATAACAGAATATTATTAACAGAATATATTAATAACAGAATGAGTTCGAGTCTCATTGGGCGCCCCATTTATTCGGCCTTGTGCCACATTGAAGCAACGATCTTTGTAAATTACTATATTAATAACAGAATATTAATAACAAAATATTATTAACAGAATATATTAATAACAGAATAATTATAACTGAATATTAATAACAGAATATTATTAACAGAATATATTAATAACAGAATATTAATAACAAAATATCATTAACAGAATATATTAATAACAGAATATTAATAACAAAATATTATTAACAGAATATATTAATAACAGAATATTATTAGCAGAATATATTTATAACAGAATATTAATAACAAAATATCATTAACAGAATATATTAATAACAGAATATTATTAGCAGAATATATTTATAACAGAATATTAATAACAAAATATCATTAACAGAATATATTAATAACAGAATATTAATAACAGAATATTATTAACAGAATATATTTATAACAGAATATTAATAACAAAATATCATTAACAGAATATATTAATAACAGAATATTAATAACAGAATATTATTAACAGAATATATTAATAACAGAATATTAATAACAGAATATATTAATAACAGAATATTAATAACAGAATATTATTAACAGAATATATTAATAACAGAATATAAATAACAGAATATTAATAACAGAATATATTTATAACAGAATATTAATAACAAAATATCATTAACAGAATATATTAATAACAGAATATTAATAACAAAATATTATTAACAGAATATATTAATAACAGAATATTATTAGCAGAATATATTTATAACAGAATATTAATAACAAAATATCATTAACAGAATATATTAATAACAGAATATTATTAGCAGAATATATTTATAACAGAATATTAATAACAAAATATCATTAACAGAATATATTAATAACAGAATATTAATAACAGAATATTATTAACAGAATATATTAATAACAGAATATAAATAACAGAATATTAATAACAGAATATATTTATAACAGAATATTAATAACAAAATATCATTAACAGAATATATTAATAACAGAATATTAATAACAGAATATTATTAACAGAATATATTAATAACAGAATATTAATAACAGAATATATTAATAACAGAATATTAATAACAGAATATTATTAACAGAATATATTAATAACAGAATATTTATAACAGAATATTATTAGAATTAGAATTTTAGTAAATTAATATTAACTTTGATTTATTATTTTTGACAACATGGATTATATTATCTAATATCTATAATATTTAATAATTTCAACGAAATCGTGTATTCATATTCTATTTATAATTTGTTGCGGAGCCGATAAGCGTGTCGGCTCCGCAAATGGGTTTAGTGTTTAACGTGCGAGTAGTGACAACCAAAGACAATGAAGGGGACAAGAAGGCAAGATAAAAGATACAACAAAAGTGACGATTTTATTGCCGGAATTACAAACGTGTATGTAAATGTCCGAAGCGGTTGTATGTGGTCTTCAGCTAGGATGAGTTATGTCGATAGCAAGTATGGTCGATCGTGGGTGTGCGCAGCTGGACGTTCGACGAGGGTAGCTGTCGTAGGTCGAGTCGCGGAGATACAGCTAGATGTTTGATGCAGGTAAGCTGAGGTCGGTCAAGTTGTTGATAAATCGATATCCCGGTTTTGACAGTACGTTGGGTTAACCGGGGGCGTGTTGATCTGGTTACTAGCCGGCACAGCGAATCGTACGTAGGCTAGTTGTTTGCAATGCTCGGGCAGTCTGTAACAGCGAGTCGTTTCGTAAACTGGATGTTGCATTGCTGGAGCATCGTAGTCGGTACATCGATGTCCCGGTTTTGACGGTACGTTAGGTCAACCGGGGGTATGTCGAGTTGGTTGCTAGCCTGTACAGCGAGTCGTATGTAGGCTAGTTGTTGCAATGCTAGGGCAGTCCGTAACAGCGAGTCGTTACGTGGACTGGATGCTGCATTGCTGGAGCGTCGTGGTCAGTAAATCGATATCCCGGTTTTGACAGTATGTTGGGTTAACCGGGGGTATGTCGATCTGGTTGCTTGCCCGTAACAGCGAGTTGATACGTGGGCCAGATGTTGCAATGCTTGGGCAGTCCGTAACAGCGAGTCGTTACGTGGACTGGATGCTGCATTGCTGTGACAGTCCGTAACAGCGTGTTGTTACATGGACTGCATTGCGGAGCGTCGAGGTCAAAATCGGTGTTAGCAGCTTGGTCGTGTAGAGTCGAGCGAGATGGTGACTAAGACTGAGCCGTGTCTTAGTACTACGGACCAAGTGAACGGACGGGGAAACCGTGGCTAAGGTTTGCCAGGCCTTAACACATACGAAGTCAAGCGAGCGAATCGGTGAAGCTAGGGCTTTGTCGTGCCCCTAGCTGTGCGGCCGTATCGTTTACGGTAGTGCGCGCCAAAGCTCTGCACTGTTGAGCGAACAGGCCAGGAGGCCGCGGCTAAGATTGGCGTTATCTTAGCGCTGCGCAGATAGCGAAGCGGTAGCTAAAGGCTAACCCGTGCCTTAGCGCTGCGCAGCCAAACGGACTAGCGGAACCGATGGAATGGTTAAGACCAGCTGGTCTTAAGAGTCCTCTTCGTGTTTGCCTCCGGGCCGACTGGTCGTTTAAGGACCGTAAGAGATATCCAACCCGCAGAAGAGACCTCTTAGGGTCCTTAAAAGGACCTTTAGTGCATATCAATGTGATGGAAAAAAAGGGGTGAATCTGCCACTAGAAGTGGCGGTGATGTGAATACAATCACGATACGTAGGATTCGACCTCTTGGAGCCGAGTGGCCCCTGAGAGCGTCTGCGAAGACCTCTGAATTTCTCGCCGCCGAAGCCTTGTTCATATGAAGGAAAGGCAACACCATTTTTGCCGCGCCACGTTAATAGAAAGTTCTATAAAAAATGGACGTAGAAAATAAGTCCTTCTTTAGCCTGGTATAGGCCAGCGAAGATAAGAATTCTATTTTTATAGAATTATTTCTGGCAGAAGTGTTTTGTAAATGTTGATAAATTTTAATTTATCCCATTTTTTTAGCTGTAACGGCAGATTAGGGTCGAAAAGGGCTTCGTCAGTTCCGGCTGTACCCGGATGTAATTTTTCTAGGGCGAATGAATAATCCGATCTGTTTTTGTTTGTAGGCAGGTCTTGGCAAGCTAAGAGATTTAAAATTCGATTCCACTTTCTGATTCTATCTAGAATGAATAATTATTTCGGCCCACTAACTTTTCTAGTTTTGTTTTTTTATTTTTATGCCTTAAAATGTTGATTTAGATAAATTTTGTCCCCCCACCATCCACATGTACAAAAAGAAAAAGAAACGTGGTAGTATTTCAGGACTCTGAAAATCGGCCTAAAAACCCTTCTTAATTACATGACTCATACAAATAGATTACTGAATGAAATAATAAAATAAAAAAATAAATTTTTTTTAATTCCCTGTTTTTCAACAGAATGTAATTTTCAACAGAATGTATTTTTCAACTTTGCTGTGAAATTTGAACAGTGAATAATTTTTTTTCTGAGGAAAATTTAATGACACGACAACGCGTGAAAATATTCAAGCTACATCTAACTTCTGGACATTTGTCTTGCCTCCCGTCAGGCAGGACTTGACACAAGGTCATTTTAGAGTGGGAGTTGGGGGGTGGGAGGGGAGGTTGCTGGTCAGGGGATTACAAGGTGCAATGTGAAATATGTCCGCCTTTGCCAAATCTCCCGGTACATATGCTAGGTGACCTTGCTGGTCATAGATTCACAAGACCCGAAGGTCTAGTGCTATGCTTGTCATTAATCCTTCACTCACCCGAAAGGGGGCCTGGCCAAAGCCGGGGGTCATTTGGCCTCAAGTGATCTAAGTTCTATGTTTGAGTGTGTGATCTATTCCACTTACCCAGTCTTTGAGGGGTTAATATCACAGACTTTTGTGGTGACTGTAGCTGAGACGACCGGCGTTTGACTAGAGTCAAAGATATTTGTTTTGAAAATACAACGGATAAGAAGAAAATATTTTGGTTTTTGTAGAATGGTCAGTTGTTTAGTTTGGTTTAGTTTGGTTTTATGGCACATCAACCATTGTAGGTTATTTAATGCCAAATCCATTTTTATACATATAAACAGTTCTATTTCAAACAATTCAGTTTAGTATAAGTATAATTGTGTTTACACACAGTTAAATGTCAAAACAGTTCGATTTAAAATTATTCAGTTTAGCATAAGTATACAATTTCAATGTCAAAAAACAGTTCTACATCAAACAATTCAGTTTAACATTTACATCCTAGATAATTCAGTTTAACATAAGTACACCGTTTAGTTCTATTTGATCCATAGATAGGACCCTATCAAGTGCTACTACTCCGGGCCAGAGTGGACCTGGGAGCGATGGCAATGAAGGGGTACTCTGAATTCCTCAAATCTCCAGAATTACTGGAACCTCACCATCTGATTGTTTAGTGTCATATCTTGGACACTTGTTGGGGAAGTCTTACCCCTCTGCAGAGATGCAGTTTTTCTATTTTACAGCCAATGGTCTCTTGTCTAGTGTAGGCTGTGCAAACCTGCCGAGATTTAGTGAATTGTATTCAGAAAAAAATTATTTGAAGAATGTTGTCAGATGCTTAACTTCTTATATCTTTCATAACACATATAGTAGATTATGTTAAAAAATAGTTGCCCGGGTAATATTGTAAAAATTTATTTCTAAAAGTATGATAAAACGTATTTGTCATTTGCTCCTTTAACCATTAGAAATTAACTGGATTGGCAAGGACATATTCAAGAAACTCGACTGAAAGTTAACTTAACCGAAAATTCACTTAAATTCAACTGTACAACAAAACTCAAGTAATTGACTGAAAGTAAACGTAACAGAAAACCCAACTAGAATTAAATGAAAGCTGAAAAACTAACCTAAAATTCATTGAAACCACGTAAACTACTAAAAGTTAAAGAACTTTGTTGACCAGACATTCTCATATAAGTCCCGCAAATTACAACAAATTTGCAACACACTATCCTTTATATCTTTTCTTTTGTTTCTATCAAGTAAAATTTGTTTTCATAAACTTTTTCGTTTGTGTAATCTTTTTGAATCAGTATCCATACTAGAAAACGGTGAAATATATTGTTTAAAATTACTCACTAACCCCCACTTTCCCGTAAAAATATTTTCCCAAAATATTGAATATTTGGTTGTTTACCCATATATTACAGAATTTTTTACAATTATTTCTTTTTAATATTGATGATCAAGAACAGATTTCCGTAGAGAAACACATCAATCTAATTTCCAACACTGTTTTCCATTTATTCTTATAACGTTGCAAATCATTGCAAACTTTTACCCATTAGGACACTGAATTACAGAAAAGTTAAATTCCTCATCGCAAAAAAAAAAAAAAAAAGAAAAAAAAAGAAAAAATATTACTTCAGAAATTTTTTCGATAAAAATTTGATCAAAAATTAAATAAAGAAAAATTTCTTAATTTTAATTTTCCTAAAATTACGTTTTGTTCGCATTTGAAATCTCTTGGATGTTAAAAGAAGGAAAAAAAATTCAAAAGAAATTTTATTTAAAATATTTTATAAAATCATTTTTAAATATTGAAAAAAAAGTATCTTTTTGAAAATTTTAATTCTGTCCAAAGAAGTTAATTTCTGATTTTTAAATGAGTTGATAAATGCACTCAGCATAGAAAAGTGAATTGAAAGAAAAGGAAGAAAGAAAGAAGGAGATATTAAAGGGAAAAGGATTAAGAGAGGAAGGAATTGAAGGAGAGGAGGAAAGAAAGAAGCATAAAGAGGAAATAAAGTGAAGGAAGTAAAGAAGAAAGAAAGCAAGTGAAGACAAATAAAAGAAAAGGAAGAAGGGAACGATAGGCACTAGAGGAAGAAAGGAAAGAAAATGGGAGAAATCGATGAAAGAAGGAAGGGAAAGAATAAAAGAGGAAAGAAAAAAAGAGGAAAGTAGAAAAAGGAAACGAATGGAGAAAGATATACGTGGATGAATGAAAGAATGGAAGAAGGAAAAAGATTAAAGAAAGAGGAAGGAAAGAAGAAAGTAATCCCAGCTGAAAGAAGAGGATTAAGAAAAAAGGAAACAAAGAAGAAAAAAAAAAGAGAGAAAGAAAAGAAGAAAGGATTAAACGAAAGGAAAAGAAAGCAAAGAAAGAAGAACAAAAAGGAAGAATAAATGAAATAATGGAAGCGAAGAAAAGCAAGTTGAGAGAAGGTAACGGATAAAAGAAACGAAGAAAAGAGGGGGAAAATGAACGAAAGGAAAAGGAGAGTGAGTAAGTAGGAAATCGATAGAAGTTGGAAATACTGAAGAAAGAAAAGGAATTTTTTTATCATTAAGGGTTTTCGGACTATTGTCTTAATCTTTATTGTTCTTTCCACAACGTTTTGGCCGATATGTCCTCCGGCCTTCTTCAGGTGTTTGTCGAACTTTGAACGACGAACTACGCCCTTTATTGAATCCACAGGGGTCGCCTGTTCTGGTTCCGTTAGCCATAACCGAGTACAAGTGTTAAGTATTCCTGTATTGTTACTCGCCTGCAGTCAGGATTGAACCTGCAGATGATTGTCTCCTTAGAAGCTGATGGAACCAACGTCTATAACCGTTACTCTATGTGTCAGATCCAGGACACTCAACGGAGTCGGGGGTCTTACCATTCTGCTGAGACGCTGTCAGTGTATTCTATAGCCCCAGCCATTTGGAAGGAAGGAGAAAAATAGTGAAAAAAAAAAAAAGAAAAAAAGAAAAAGAGCTGGAAGAGAAAGAAAGAACTTAAGAAAAGAAAGCGAGAAGAAAGTTTGAAAGGAGGAAAGCAGTGGAAGGAAAAAGAACACAAGAAAAGGAAAAAAAAAAAAAAAAAAAAAACGAGGAAAGAAGATAAAATAGAAGCGTGAAGGAAGACATAAAAAGGTGGGTTTTTATGTAATTTACTAAGTTTTTGTTTAGATGTGGCATAAGGCCGCAGGAATGGGGCACTCAATGAGACTCGAACTCACTCGTTAGGGTTTACAAGTCTAGATTGCTAGCCATTATACCACCTTAGGCGTTTAATTTGATTAGGTTTTATGTGTAACATATTGACCCCGGCCAAGCTGTCAAAATAGGAAATGCACCTGTGTAAATAACAGGTGCATCCGGTCGAGGAATATCAGGATATAACCTTGACCGTGGACGGGTTGAATGAGTGCGATTTGTGACGCCCACAAGAAAAAGGTGGATGTCTAACAATTATATAACCCGGGTGAAGGCAGGAAGTCAATAAGTTGGAGAGAAGATGCTGGATTGAAGAAGATGTCCCAGAGAGGCTGGGCCCCCAGGCCCTCGGTTGAGCATCCCAGGAGAACGGGAAAGAAACGCTGTTATGGCCATAAGAATGGGGGTCAATATGTTGCAGTTCTATTCAGCCTCCAACTCACCTCTCACACAGTAAAACCTTTAGTAACCCTTTCGAACCCTTTCAATAAAGTGAGAGGTATATTTTTCTAAAGAACTGTGTCGCTCGTCTTTATTGTGTCGTCGTTATAATTCTGCATGCATATGTATATGTATATTATTACGACTAGGGTTTCGCTGGGACTGCGATAGCTGGCACGTAACGAGAATAATAAAAAAAAAAGTAGCGAGAATGCCAAAGGTTCGATAAAAAAAAGGCGAACTATGGGAAGGGAGTTTCTCCAATCGAAGACTCTTGGTAAATCACAGCGGAATAAGCAACAAGCACTTACCAAACCAACATAACACAATTTGAAGATTTAACAACAAAATTTATCACAAAATTAACAATGTAATTAGGGGAAAATAAGATTAAAAAAGGTTTAAGAACAAAAGGGGATGGAAAAATAACGATACTATTCATATATAAAAACCGAGACGAATCACAACTCAAATAGATTTGCAAGGTAGACACATTAAGGCAAAAGAAATATGAAACTCACTGAGGGTTTAGGGCTTGTTAATAATCTTATTTACTTTCGTTCTATTTTTTTTAAGAGGCTTGAATTTAAGTGTCACGAGGAGTTGTTAGGTTTCTGTTATCTATTTCTTGGTCACATTTCGGGTGGACTGGAATGAAGCTCCTGAATAGATGTTAACGCCTCAAAGTCAGGACTGCTACTACAGTTGTCACTTTACGAGGGTTTCTCCACTGGTTCTTAGGGCTGGACACGTGACTGGTAAGGTCACCCAAAGTTCACTCCAAGAGTTCAAGGCTAGCTGAGATGGGTAAATAGTGGAAAGGGGTTGACTTGCAATTCCATTTCTTGCCGTCTTCTTTTTTTTCTTTTCTCTTCCTCTTTTAGCTTCGTGAACTACCGAGCAAATCATGCTTGAGGAGAAAGGGTAGGCTTGGCGCCTCTCCTTCTCAACTTTATTTTTCGTCTCGGAATAAAAGAACAAATAAAACACATTTGTAATATACATAAAAAATATGTTTCTCCTTATTAATCTATTTTCTACCCCACGTAACAGTATGTATAGTTGTTCATGGCTATACAACATATAGTGTAATAATTCCATGATAAAAAAATTACGATATTTCATTATACCGAAATAGTTTTTTAGCGGACGCCAAAAACTACGATATTTCATCACATTAAAGATAGCCTGTCAGTTGACACCAAAAACTAGTCTGGAACAGTAGAAAACAAATTTCTTTTACTTGCTTACAGAAAACAAATAAGGAATAAGAGACCAGTTGAAAAACTAGACATCGACCAGAAAATGGACCTGTTCCATGAAATTTAAAGCTTGCTTTTCTCAAGACAGAAGTTCTCGGAACCAAGAAAACAATACACACGCATACTAAAAGTAAGGATAAATACAAAAAGAAAATTTATATTAATCCAACCCTTCAAAATACACATTTTTATTTGTTTTAATTCGTATCTTCTTGCTGTATACCATACGTTGTATGTTTGCAATTCACTTTATTTCAGTCAAAAACTGCCCTCCAAACCAATGGTATATCTACTCTTGTAGGTTATTTAACGCCAAATTTTAGTTGTATATATGTATGATTTGTAAACGAATTGTTGGTAACGTTATTTTTAAACGAACCAGAGCTCATTTGTTTGTTAGCCCAGTCGGCATTCAGCCGTAGAATACGCTAACTGCATCTCTGCAGAGGAGTAAGACTCCCACAACGAGTGTCCTGTTTATGACGCTCAACAATCTGATGTTTAGGCTTCAGTAATGCTGGAGCTTTGGGGAATGTGAAGTACATCTTTATTGCCATCACTCCCAGGTCTACTTTGGCCCGGACTGGTAAAACCTGATAGGGCCCTATCTATGGTTAAATAGAACAGTTTCACATTTAAACTGTGTACTTTTGCTAAACTGAATTGTTTGAAATAGAACTGTTTTTACATTAAACTGTGTGCAAACAAAGGATTTATTGTAAATAGAATTATTTGTATTAGATAAAAGTGAAACCATTCTACTGAAAAAAAAATGAGCTCAGGTTTGTCTAAAAATGTTATCTACAAAATGTGTTTAGAAATCATATTTAAAATATATATATAAAAAGGAGTTAACATTAAATTATCTTCAATGGTGGATATGCCATAAAGCCTAACCAAGCTAAGCCAGTCATTTGTTTGCACTCAGTTGAATGGTTTCAAGTATTGCTATTTAACACTAACGATTCTATTTAATATTAATCATTTGTTTGCATACAGTTGAATGGTTTTAAGTATTGCTATTTAATACTAACGATTCTATTTGATATTAATCATTTGTTTGCACACAGTTGAATGGTTTCAAGTATTGCTATTTAACACTAACGATTCTATTTGATATTAATCATTTGTTTGCACACAGTTGAATGGTTTCAAGTATTGCTATTTAATACTAATGATTTTATTCAGCATCACTCATTCCTTTGCACACAGCTAAATAGTTAAACGGATGTATTTGACCCATAGATGGAGCCATAATAGGTACAACCACTCCAGATCAGAGTTGACCTCGGGGGATGGCAATGAAAGGGTACTCCACAATCCACAAAATTCCAAGACTGAAGCCTTACCATCAGAAGTTTTCATGTCAGATCCAGGACACTCGATGGAGTCGGGGGTTTTACCATTCTGCAAAGACGCAGTCGGTATATTCTACAGCCCAAGCCGAGTGGGTTTGGAAGGAAGGAGAAAAAGAGTAAAAAAAAAAAAAAAGAAGGGGAGGATTAAGAGAAGCAGGAAGAGAAGGAAAGAAACGAAGAAAAGAAAGCGAGAAGAAAGCTTGAAAGGAGAAAAGCAGTGGAAGGGAAAAGAACACAAGGAAGAGGAAGAAAAAAAGAAATAAAAGAAAGTAAGAAAAAAGAGAGAAAGAAGGAAACAAAAAGAAGAGATAGAGAAAACTAGAGTGAAAAGGAAGAAGGAAAGAAAGGAAGAAGGAAAGAAAGGAAGAAGGAATGGATTGAAGCAAGTGGAAGGAAGCGGGCGGAAGGAAACGTGTCTTTTCATCACTTTTTTTTCTGTTTCTTACTCTGTTAGATATGGTCGGTGGGGGGTGAGTCACACCTGGAGTGCTGGCTAACGCGCTCGACTTCAGGCTCGACGTAAACGAGTTCGAACTCCAGTCATGCTATTACGTTCACTTTCGGATGAATAACCTTGAGAAAGGCATGGACCCCTTAGCCCTTGCGCCATGGGTTAAATTGTATCACGGCTGTTTTTCTCCAAAAATAGCTTTAGCATTAAATTACCCACGAATGTCAAAGAAACCAAACCATGTGCTAAATAGAACTGTTTAACCATTTAACTGTGTGCAAACAAATAACTGATATTAAATAGAATTATTAGTGCTAATAGGAATGCTTGAAACTGTTTAATGGAAATGAGCTCTGGTTTGTTTAAAATGTCTATGCGTTTACAAATCATAAACATATATATATTTACACGCGCATACACACATATACATATATGCGCACATGCACACACACACATATATATATATATATATATATATACACACATATATATATACACGCACACACATTTACATACATAGATACACACACACACACACACACACATATATATATATACACATTGAAAAAAGGGTTGATATGCCATAGAACACAACCCAACCAAATCCTATATATCTAATGTATTTGTATGAAGAGGATTTGACATTAAATGATCTACAATGGTTGATATGCCATAAAATCCAACCCAACCCAAACCAACCCAACTAAATCATATATATTTAATATATGTATATATATATATAAAGAGGATTTGGCATTAAATGACCTGCAATTGTTGATATGCCATAAAACAACCAGACCAAATCATGTATATTCAATATATATGTATAAAGAAGATTTGGCATTAAATAACTTACTATGCTTGATATGCCATAAAACCCAACCCAACCCAACCAAATCATTTATATTTAATGTATATGTATATAGGGGATTTGGCATTAAATAACCTACAGTGGTTAATATGCCATAAAACCCAACCCAACTAAATAATATATATTTAATGCATATGTGTAAAGAGGATTTGGCATTAAATAACCTACAATGGTTGATATGCCATAAAACCCAACCAAACCAAATCATATATATTTAATATATATGTATAAGTAGGATTTGGCATCAAATAACCTACAATAGTTGATATGCCATGAAACACAACACAACAAAATCATATATATTTAATATACGTATATGTGTAAAGAGGATTTGGCATTAAATGACCTGCAATTGTTGATATGCCATAAAACCCAACCCAATCAAATCATATATATTTAATATATATGTATAAAGAGGATTTGGCATGAAATAACTTACTATGCTTGATATGCCATAAAACCCAACCCAAACAAATCCAACCAAATCATTTATATTTAATAAATATGTGTAAAGAGGTTTTGGTATTAAATAACCTACAATAGTTGATATGCCATAAAACACAACACAACTAAATCATGTATATTTAATATATGTGTGTAAAGAGGATTTGGCATTAAATAACCTACAATGGTTGATATGCCATAAAACAAAACCCAACTAAATCATATATATTTAATATATATGTGAAAAGAGGATTTGGCATTAAATAACCTACAATAGTTGATATGCCATAAAACACAACACAGCTAAATCATATATATTTAATATATATGTCTAAAGAGGATTTGGCATTAAATAACCTACAATAGTTGATATGCCATAAAACACAACCCAACTAAATCATATATATTTAATATATATGTATACAGAGGATTTGGCATCAAATAACCTACAATAGTTGATATGCCATAAAACACAACCCAACTAAATCATATATATTTAATATATATGTATAAAGATCATTTGGCATCAAATAACCTACAATAGTTGATATGCCATAAAACACAACACAGCTAAATCATATATATTTAATATATATGTCTAAAGAGGATTTGGCATTAAATAACCTATAATAGTTGATATGCTATAAACCACAACACAACTAAATCATATATATTTGATATACGTATATGTGTAAAGAGGATTTGGTATTAAATAACCTACAATAGTTGATATGCCATAAAACACAACCCAACTAAATCATAAATATTTATTATATATGTATAAAGATCATTTGGCATCAAATAACCTACAATAGTTGATATGCCATAAAACACAACACAGCTAAATCATATATATTTAATATATATGTCTAAAGAGGATTTGGCATTAAATAACCTACAATAGTTGATATGCCATAAAACACAACACAACTAAATCATATATATTTTATATACGTATATGTGTAAAGAGGATTTGGTATTAAATGATCGCCAATGGTTAATACAAGATAAAAAACAATCAACTATTTTAATATCGTATTATTCATCACCGATAAATTTCTATTAATTTCACAGAAAATAACAGACGGATATTCTTTAAAGAAATATCCCAATCTCGAATAAATCTGAGTAAAAGTTTAGATTCATAGAAAAAGTAGAAACTTTCTCAAAATGAATGTTGGTGAAAACCCTCATTTTTTATGAAAAATGAGGAGATAAAAGAAACAGAAAAAAGATTTAGTTTTACAAGTAGAAAATGTGCAACAATAATCGAAGAACTTAACGGTTAAAAAAAAAAAGACATGGCTAACTTATATATACATATCGTCATCAAGTCGCGCTGACAGCGGGTTTCTTTGATCCTTTCTCCCCATCCGTCCATATCATCCTTCGCTCTCGGCAGATGTTCTCAACTTCATCCTGTGTCCGCACAGACCTAATGTAAATTAAGTTCTTGCTGGTTGGCCAATCCTGGGATATTTTAATACAAAAGCCATCCTTGCAGAAAACCAGCAGTGATACTATCTAACCAATAGCTTAGCGAATAAGGAAGTTATCATCTTTCCCAAAGGTATTACGACGAAAGTGAACGTAATAGCGCGACTGGAGTTCAAACTCGATTTCTTCCATGCTGCAGTCCAGTACGTTAGCGACTACACCACGAGGACTTCCCTAACGCAGTCAAAAGTGGGCAACAGAATTAACAAATTGGCAAAGAAACATCCTTTTTTAACCCTCAAAACACCAGAAAGAAAACTTCATCAAACTTGAATGTCGTAAAGCAATCCCGACGCAAAATAATATCGGTAAAATAACCAAATCAATATTGGACACTATATGCACAGAATTCAATGACATTATACAAACCAACTAATGGAAAAATACTACAGCTAGCATCAAGTGGTTTGATAAAATAAAAAGAAATAGATAGGAGTAGATTTATGCCGTTTGTTATAAGAGATTTCTACCCGTCTTTGATAGAGGAAGTACTAGACACGGCCATTTGAATGGTGAGAAATTATACATATTGTGACGGGGAAATAAACTAAAATCCCTAAATGGGACTTTATTTTCGCACGTGTGAAGACGGGGCAGGTTGGCACTTGATCCCCTACAGAAATAAGTCCTGTTCAGAGTTCTTTTCTCAGGCAGATAAGAACTGGCATATTACGTGAGGGAATAATTTAGGGCCAGACTGGCCACCGCTGGCAAAGGGGTCCAAAATTTCACACTATCACACACCCACCAGGCCGCTAAACTTCTTCCCCTTAGATAATAGAAGAATACGGGCCTATAGGTCTTAGTTGTAATAATATTAATATTGCTACAGTCGGCAACTCCGGTTTCCCGTGTGATACTTTAGGAATTAATAATAGGACAGTTCTAAGCAAGATAATGTAAGGCGAATAGAAGCTGAAAGGAAAGCATGGAATAATAACATAGACCACATGGTAAAATGAAAATACATAGGTTCTTTACTACGGTTATATACATATATATGTTCAAAGTGTCAAAAATATATAATAGGATAGTCCATGAATATAAATGTCTTTTCTTGGCTTTTATCCTTTTTCAAATTGAGAGAGAGAGTGGTAACAAAATTTGGGTGTAACGGAAAAATGTCCCAAAGTTACTTATCTTATTTTTTTGACGGGGTTCCACTGGAGAATTTCTCTTCTTTCACGGGCTAATAGATTTGGTACTGTTTTTAATGCTGGCTTGAAGGATTTTTGGAGTCCCTCGTGTCTCAGTCTTTTTGTCTTTAGCCCGGAGTAAAATGGCTATCGTCCGTCTGCCACCAGACTTGCTCAAAAACCTTCCTTGTTTTTGTATTTACTTCCGTTGAGGGGAAGGGAACCCCACTTCCGTTTGGGGTCCCCCCACCAATCATTTGGCTTCATTTTCTCCTTCCCCTTCCGATGTCCGGCGACCCAAGGTCACTTAGGTACGAACATCTGTGTGACCCACATTCTCTCATAACGGTCACTTTTTGACTGCTAGATAATGTTAGTTCAACGGGGGGGGGAGTATCATTCCCACCTCCTCGTCTCCGTGAGCCATCACGTGACAATATTTAAAAAATTAGAAATAATAGAACATAGAAAATCTTTGTTCTACAATGATGACGTTTGGATTAAGAGAAACTAAAGCAGAAACTTTGACGTACCGATGGGTGATTTGATGGGTCAAATATATGTGAACTAATTGGCACGTATTTAGTGAATAAAATGGTGGAGGTATTAAATAAAGATGACGCTGGATTGTATAGAGACGAGCCGTAAAAAGGGCGATATAAAAGAGACAGATTTAATAAGAATGAAAATACTAAAACCTTTCAAGGAAGAAGGAATTAAAAGTGAAATAAAAAGAATAGTAAACATACGATTTAAACAAGGAAGAATATATATATATATATATATATATATATATATATATATATATATATATATATATATAAAGATGGTTGTTGTAGGTTCAAAGAAAGAATAAGGATATATTTAAAATAGGAAGGTCCACGAAGAGATTTGTATTTTTTTTAAATTTATTTATTTTGTTCTTACATACGTGTTATATATTTGTATGTTTCCAGCTTGTTGCTTTCGTCAGAGAACATGTATGGCACAAGGCCTTTTAAATGGGGTACTCAATGAGACTTGAACTCACTCCTGTTTCCAGTATAAATGAATCTTGTCTGGTCGGACTTGTTTTTATAAAGGTTTTTGTGCCTTTTTCATGGAGTGTGTTTACTTTGGTCTGCTTTAACCTTCTTTGATATTTGATGTATTGATAGTTGTGTGTGTGTTGGAGTGGTTTTGGGTTTCCCTAACGGTTTTTTTGAGAAATGGTAGATTTTGGTAAATCTGACAAGATCATAAAATTGAGTGGAAAAGTAGATAAATTAAACACTTACAACGGGTTTAGTGGTAATATTTCGTTCTTTATTCACGGAAGAATGTCTTCAGACAAAACCTTTTTTGAGTTTTTCTACATTTTAGCAATTGAGGAAATAGATAAAATAAAGGAGAATGAATAAAGGTATAAAGAGAGGGAAATGGTCCAAAGACAAGAGACAGATAAGGAAAGAACTGGGACGGAAATAGATATAGGTTTGAGTGATGGTGGTAAGTGTAAACGGTTTTGACTGTGACCGTCTGGGTAGATGGTCAAAGCTAGGTGGCGTCAAATGTATCAGTTTTTATCAGAGATTCGACCAGATAAAGGTGGATTGATTTTAGTGAGAAAGAGGGAAATATGAGTGGGGAGAGGTCTTTTTTTATGGAGAAAGAGAATGAGTGGGGATAGAGGGAGACAGGGGTTCAGGCGTATCCGGTTTCATCAAAGACATTGACTATAAGGGAGTATCTAAATGGAAAAGAAAAAAGAAAGAAAAAGACAAAAGATAAGGAAACCATATAAAGAAAAACAATGCTCAACGTAGCATCCAATCATAAACAAACGGCATTCAAAAAACTTTCCTATTCAATGAACCATTGACTATCTTCTCGCTAAGACAAAATGTGGTACAGGGTTTTTTTTAATGTGGGGTTGCCGGGCCAGAGCCGAAGCTCAATAGTGCAACCCGTTCCAAAAATTCTTCGAGCTTCGTCGGCATTCTCCTAAAAAGGGTTTGCCTCAGGCGCAAGGCAATAAACCTTACCCTGCTGAAGTAGATGAAAGCCCGGGGGAGGCCTTCCCTGAAGCTAAAGAATTTTTCTGCCTCAGCCACCCGAATTCTAGGTTTCCCCAGCATATGTGCCGGCTGGCCTTGACCAAAGTGACCAAGACACGTGACCAAGACCACTCGAACCGGTGCATGCAAGGAGGAACATGGCCAGAGTATGACTCGATTAATGAGTCGTTTTGTTTGGTTCCTTTATTTAATGGCATATAAACCTTCATGGTGAAGGTGCCCGTGGTGTAATGGTTATCGTTGTAGGAAATGGACACAGAGACACGAGTTCAAATCCTGGACGATACTGACTGCATTTCACCTAGCACTAATACCTTTGGGAAAGGTATGAATCTAATTATTCTCCCTCCAGCTAAGGGTAAATAGTCGGACAGACTAGGTTCTTCAGCATTGGTGAGGCAACTAGTCTAGGAGAAGGAAAACTCTGAATTCAAACTCCGCTTAAAAATTGACCTTGTGTCATATCCTGCCCGAGCGGTGGGGTTGGTAAATATGATAAATCTTCATGGATTATCTAATGTCAAAGCTATCCCTGTAGAAAGAAAGTAGGGGTGCTATTTAACCCATAGCTGGTGAGGGAGTTCATGCCTTTGAAAATGTATGTCCGCAAGTGAACCTAATAGCGTGAATGAAGTTCGAACTCACAAATATTTCGTAGTCCGATACGCTAACGTCTACGCCATGGAGACTCCACTCAACAGTTTTTAATCAGATAAAAGTTATGTATGAGACAGCATTAAAAAGTGGTTACAAAGAAAATAAAATTGTTTTAAAGTGTCAATATACAAAAAAACCAAACCAGATGCTGAAAGAATCTGTTACCGGCCTCTCCCATTCAACGTAGCAATAAAAACAATAGGCGAACATTTTTTTAAATTCATTTAGAAAAATTTCCTGCCAACAAATAAATTGCACAAAACGTTTAACATAAAATGCATTACAAATTACATACAGTTGTAGGGAAAACATTGATTCTCATCCTTCTAAAAATCTAGAATTTTTTTATTTCTCTATACTGTAATCTAAATATTTATATGGACCATACGTCTAAACACTACAATATATATATATATATATATATATATATATATATATATATATATAGTATTATTCGGTCCAGTTAAACCAGAGTTGGGAGTAATTCCTTCAGGACAAGAAAATCATTCAGGAGCTGAACATTTAAATTTTCCTGGTGGAGAGCTCAATGTAATTTTTTAACAGAGCAATATTTCTTTAAGAAAAAAACCAAAGACCGGTTAATTTAGGATTATGAATTTATTTCCATCCTGTTTTTCAGTTTCTGGTGTAAACCAAAAACACGAAGAAAAATATAACAGGACTTCTTCAGATCCAATGGATAAATAAAACAGAATAGATACGTGGGGTGAAGGGGAGGGGGAAGAGATTAAGGAGTTACCTCCTAATTTTTTTGAATTTCCGTTTTTTTATTTACCTATTTATTTTATTTTCAAATTTCCTCCGTCAGTTATAATTACGGTGATATAACTTTTTTATTTATTTGTTTAATTTATTTTCTTTTCATGTTAAGTTCGATAATTAACTTTTAAGAGAAATATTAATGCTTATATTAATTTCGATACTATTTATTTAGCTACCTATATTTTCCTAGTGTGTATATTGGATACGTTTTTATTCCGGTTTCACTATTTATTTCTATGTTTTTAAATTTTTTTAGTCTATAGTTTAAATTTAGTCTTATGTCTATATCTAGCTATTAATTCACTTCTCTTGTCTAATAACTTATCAGGCCATTTATGTGTTAAAATATGTATTTTCTCTTCTAAGCACAAATTGCATCTACCGTCAAAACTATTTGGCGTATTTGATTTTTTCAAAATAGACCATTCTATCTCCGGGGTTAACCCTTTAACCACTGTTTTTCGTGCATAAAAATCTTACGTGACAGGCAAAGAACATATTAAATTTTTGTTCAATTTTTCTTCTTTTCAATGGAACGAACTCATGGATAAATGAGTATAAGAATTCTCCATAGTCGAGGCAATGGTTAAATAATGAACAAAACCATTTGGGCTAAGAGGAAAAGACGATAGAAAGTTCTTGCAGCACTTTATTCTTTATATACAAAACAATATAAAGAGAACAAGAATCAATAAGATTCCTTGTCCGCCACATTAAATAATGCTTTCACACACACACACACACACACACACACACACACACACACACACACACACACACACACACACACACACACACACATATATATATATATATATGGATAAGTGGATATTAAAAAGAATCACACGCCCCGATGAAACTTCGAAAACCGAAACATTAAACGTTGGCACATAATTAAAACTATTAATAAAATCATTCTTTGAAGCATAAAAAAAACAAATAACTTGAACTATTAGCATATTTGTAGAAAAATTGAATGTCTATAATAAAAACAAACGTTTTTGTAACATCATAATTTACCAGGCTAAAGTTTGAACACACAATGGGCAAAGAGAATCCTCTTGCCTTCGAGCTGGCCGCCTGGTATTCTTGCCGGGGAGTTAGAAAATCTTTATGAACACTTGGATCTCAGAGATTCGTGCCCTGAGGATTTACCTGCTTTGTAGAGTTGAGTTGATAGTTCAGCGTCTGAAGCAACTTATAAGGGGAGTGCCGACGAGGCCAAGTATTTTTTGCACCTGCCGTACATGAGTCTCGATTCTTGCTCGGTCCCACTCTAAAATATCCTCGTGCTGCATTCTGGTTAGGTAGGGGGTCAGGTACATACCGAGAACTAACAATGGACAAGAAAAGATATATATTTGTATAGCCATGACCAACTATACAAACACATATGCATGCAGAATCATAACGACGACACAATAAAGACGAGCGACACAGTTCTTTAGAAAAATATACCTTTCACTTTATTGAAAGGGTTGTGTGTGAGAGGGAGTTGGAGACCGAACAAAACTGCAACATATTGACCCCCACTCTTATGGCCATAACAGCGTTTCTTTCCCGTTCTCCTGGGCTGCTCAACCGGGGGCCTAGGGCCCAGCCTCTCTGTGACATATTCCTCATTCCAGCATCTTCTCTCTAACTCGTCTGAACTCCAACTGCCTGCCGTCCTGTCTTCACCCGGGTAATATAATTGTTCGACACCCACCTTCTTGTGGGCGTCACAATCTCACTCATTCAACCCGTCCACGGTCAAGGTTATATCCTGAATTCCTCGACCGGATGCACCTGTTATTTACACAGGTGCATTTCCTATTTTGACAGCTTGGCCGGGGTCAATATGTTACAATATGACGGAACCACTGAAATACTGTCGAAGAAGCAGTGCAATAATCACAAAGCTTTAAGAAATTAGACGTACGAGATCGGCGCAAAACTATCTAAATAAATTTGGGTTATGGGCGCCTCGGTTGGTGTAATGGTTTACAAGCTAGACTAGCAAACCTTCACGAGTGAGTTGGAGTCACATTAGGTGCCCCATTCATACGGTCTTGTGCTACATCTAAGCAAAAAGCTTAGTAAATCACTAAAAGTACTCAACACTGAATTTATCGGACGCGTAGATTAATAGCTCACCAGACGACCGGAGACGTCAGTATTCGCCTTATTTTCACAATTGTTTGTTTACATGATGTTGCTACGTGCGTAAGTGGAAAGGGAGATATTCATGTAGAAAACGAACATTCTCGAAGTTAAAACAAATACTTTCAAAATTAAACAGGTTCTTTTTTTTTGGAGACGAGAGAAATTTGAGCAGTTCCCGCGACATCAAACATTCAATTTTGATGCGCTTTAACTTCTAAAAAGTTTGTTTTCCAATTGAATTTGGGGGTGTCCTCGTGGTGTAGTGGTTAAAGCGATGGACTGCGGAATCGTTGTAAGCGAGTTCGTACTCCAGTCGCGCTATTACGTTCACTTTCGGGCAAATACCCTTAGGAACCCCCTTATCCTCCCAGCTATGGGTTAAATAGCACCACTGCTGTTCTTCTAGGAGAATAGCATTGGCGTTAAATAACCTACAAAGGTTGATATGCCATTAAACAAAGAAACCCAAACCGAAACCGATCCAATTGAATTTGACACCATCACTAACAAAAGTATTCCCAGCATAATCACTGGTGACTTTCTCTGTCTGAAGGCCCGAGGTCTGTATCTCAAGGGCCTCTGTTAAAATTAATGTGAGGTATTACTGGTGATCGACCGATGACAACACTTGTGGAGTGTCGGGAAGAGCAGGTGGAAGCGTGGCTACCGCGTGCCAGTAATGGACTCGCTCATCCTATAACCCTTCTCTCCTGTAGATTTAAAAACTTGTAGTTTTTTTGCGATACGGATCCAGTCTGATAAGGGGGACCACGGGTTGTGTAATGGTTGGCAAACTAGACTAGCAAACTCTCACGAGAGAGTTTGAATCTCATAGGGTGACCCTTCCATACGACCTTGTGCCATATCTAAGCAAAAAGCTTTGTAAATGACTCCAGTCTGATAGCAGTATTCGTTATGTTTTGAAGAGTTTATACCTAGTTGGTCTACTGTGGAGATAAGTAGAATTTGTGTCTTGTCTGAACCAATACATTGGTATAATGGTTAGAGTGTTCACCAGCGGCCCGGGAGACCTGGGTTCAATCACAGGTCGAGTCATACCAAAACCTCAAAAATGATACTTGATGCCTCCTTGCTTAACACTCAGGATTATTAGGTACGGATCAAAGGCAAGGTGGGGCAATACAGGGAAAGGAGGAGCGCCCTCCCCTACATCTTAGTGTGGTAGCTATCGAAAAGGGAGCCTTCGATTACGGTCGCCAACTGTTATGAAATAGCCGAGGGATTTCGGTTCATGCCTTTGAGTTTAGTTAGGCTGAGAACCTTTCGGCTCAGCACATGGGTTGGTTGGGTGTAAGATTGAAGCAGGTGTTAACGCGGGTGCGCGCAGGCGGATGGAGGTGTCACTCAGATGTCATAACAGTCCGAGACGATACTGGGTGACAAGGTGCGGGTGACGTCACGCACCGGAAGCACGCGGAAGTTTGTGTGAGAATTTGAAGAAAATAAGAGTCGGGTTTTAGACGCCAAACAAGAAGGATCGAATTTGGAGCTCGCAGGCGCGAGGCGAGTTTGCGCCCGATGGGGGCCGCTCGAGTTGGGGGCCAAATGAATAAGACAGCATAGAAGATTGTGTCTCCCCTCCTTATGTCGAAACCTTTAACTCAAAGTTAATAAAAAGGTTTCGTACCTGAACAAGAAGTCGTTACGTGTTTTCGAATTCCTAGATTCCTATGTTTTTTATATAGTCTATAGTAATGAACATTACATGTCTATTTTGCACATGGCCATATTCGTGTATATGGCTACGCAACACAACTTTACTTACTTTATGAACCAATATATTTGCTGAAATTTTTTCCGCAGGGTTACTCGGCGACAAGCCGCAACATTGGAATTGTGTTGGAACCAGAAGCAACCATACTGCAGTCTGTCGTCGGTCGGCCGCGGTTAAACCCAGTTAACGTATATATTGCGAGAATTCGAAGTACCTCGTAGTTAATCCAACACTTTTTCATATAAAAATTGTATTGCCGAACGATTCGTGTAAGTCTTGTGAAGTGTAAATCATGGACGCGGACGAGTATTAAAAATAACATCTTACCTCGGTACCGATTCCGGAAGTAGCCAGTCGAAACCAGATGAGGTAAAGATGGTATTATATATAGCAGAGGAGTGTGGAATGCCCTGTTTTCATTGGCTGTTTACTAAAGGACAGATGTCTATAAGAACGGCCGAAGTCCGGCCTTTATTTAATCTTTCTTTGCTTTGGTAGAGGCACGAGCGTAGCACGTCGCGATCACGGAGGCGGCTTGGCTCTTCCAGAGTCATGCCGGCGTTACTGTCGGAGCCGATATGATGCAGAAATAACCCGAAATCGGCAATGAAGACAGTTGCATCACTGAAGACCTTCTTGATGCATCGAGGATGTATGATTGGAATTTTGTAAAATAGTACTTATCTTCTAAATAAAATTTCCAGGATTCTGTTATTTCATGCGGAATATCATATTTTCGAAAGGTCAGTAGTATAAGAATTTATTTCTAACTAGAAAACGAACCGACCATAAGTGGCACTTAATTTTGGACAGAGTGAAGACGGGAGAAGCAAACCTAGACAATAAGGTACCAAAACCTGCCTCCCACCATTTTGTCGGTTGCTACTACTAAATCCTCAGTGCGAACTCGGGGCCCAGACGGTTAAGACTGAAAAATTAGTCAGCAGCCAGGTTTTGTCACTCGCTTCTTCAACAGCCGAAAAGTATTTAAACAGGCAAGAAGCTTTCCGAGAAATTCAGCTAAAAGTCAACTTTACTGAAATTCAACTAAGTTAAACAAAAAAGAAAAGTCAACCCGAGAATTCTGCTAAAAGACAATTTTACACAAAACTCAATTTAAATCAAATCAAAAAGAGAATTCTGCTGAAAGAAGACTTTACCGAAGATTCAATCAAAATTAAATGAAAACTGAAAATTTGACCAGAGAATTCAACTAAAAGACAACTTTTCTGAACTCAACCAAATTAAACAAGATCTGAAACTTTTCAACGAAACCACAAAAAATACTTAAATTTAAAGAACTATTTTTTGGGACATTCTCTCCCAGATAAGTCCCGCAAATTACACCAAAATTTGCTACACCTTATCCTTTCCATCTTTTCTTTCTTGTTTCTCTGTGTAAAACTTGTTTCTAAAACTTTGTCGTCTGTATCTTCTTTTCGAATCAGTATCCGAATTAGAAAACTGCGGAACTTACGGTTTAAAATTTACTAAGTAAAACCTCCTGAAAACAATTTCCCTTTTATTGCGAATTTTGGCTTTTTACTGTTATAACAGGAGGGCAGATAATATTACCATTTATACAAAAATGGCAGTTGAGGTTGTAGAGTTATGTTGCCTCTTGTTATATTAAAAGGAAGAACAAATGAGTTGACGAAGATGTTGATAGTTTTCAATTTGGAAGTTTTATTAACAGCTTGAGACGAAACGAACTCTTGTGCAGTAAGTTGCAGGATGAAGAAAACAGTTGTAAATGATAGAGCCGGAATTAAGACGCTGCAGTCAAAGCAGGAGTTGAGAAACTGTCGTCAGGACAGGAATTAAAATGCTGAAGTCAAAGCAAGAGTTGAGATGTTGTCGTCACGACAGGAATTAAAATGCTGAAGTCAAAGCAGGAGTTGAAAATATCCAATTTGTTTCTCCGAGGATCTGTTGGTTTAGAAGGAAAGAGGAATGATGAAAGAATGATATCCCAGACACCAATGGTCCATAAATTGGATGTGCTCTCCTCATAATGCTTAGTGGACTGCTCTGTGGCGAGAGAGGAAAAAGATGGTCTGTCCTGCTGCTAGCAAGGGAGGAAGCGAAGAGAGAGCGGGAATGGTTAGCGCGGCCTTTTATGTTGCCCGGGAAGGTGACCCGAGCAGAATGGCATCAGGCATTCTCATTAGACGAAATATATAAATTCGAAACTCCAACTGCCAAAACAATTCCCGCACTAAATAATGATTTGAAATTCTTTCTACTACACTGTATTCCTTTATTACGATTTGATATTAAGTTCTTCGATGTTGCAAAATTTGATATATAAATTCTTTTTGTAGAGTTAATGAATGAAAGTTATTTCACACACAAAAAAGATATTCTATAGAAACTGTTACTGAAGCAGAAGATACAGATGATCTAGCGTTTCTTGCAAATACGCCTGCTCAAGCAGAATCATTGGTCTCTGTTTTATCTGTGGTATTTTGTGTTATATCGTGCAAAAAACGATATCAACGATGTGATAAGTCCGTGTGGAAAAACGTATACGAACACGCATGGAATAACAATAACAGGTTTATTGTACTAAATGTACAAATTAGAATATGTTGTCTGATACAGGATTTACGCAATTCAATGAACGAACGAAACACACTTTTCTTTATAAAAATATATCTCTCATTTTATTCTCGAAAAGGGCCCACAGCTTGTTGTCAGTTGAGAGATAGATGGAGAGTCATATACCCAGAGAGAGGACTTCTTCCCAAATCTTCTTCCGGGCGCCAAGGGGTGCCAACACTTGCAACCTCTTTCAAGATTGTCAGAGACGACCTAACCCTCCGATCGACCGTGTGTCCCTCGCTCGACTGCGATTCTCAGCAGTCTCAATTTAAATCTGACCGTGTAGTTCTCATCGTGGTCTCCTTCCGGTTACATACCTGTTGTACCTGAGTGCTCCGATGTGCTGTCCTGTTTACAAATCACAACATGACAGCTTGTCAAAGCACACAGGGTCACTAGGAACGAACCGAAAATCCATGACATTTGTTATATAACAAATAGAGTCCACACACGGTAGTCGATACAGGAAATGGGAGCTTAGGTACTTTCCTTACGTCTTCCTTATTCTCTTACGTTCTGGTATTTGTCATACGCTCACCAAGAGTACAAGTGTGGCATAAGGCCGGTTTTTTAGGTGGGTTCGAGAGCAGGACTGTAGCCCACACGCACCTGACAGTCCCAAAAATGCCTCGGATCCAGTAGGTATTCCCCTAAAGAGGGGCGCCTCAGGTGCCAGGCAATAAACCTAACCCATCCGAAGAGGGTTAAAACCTGGGGGGATGTCCCCTTGAGGCTCGAGGATGTCGGTTATTACCGACTACCACCCGAGCAAGGACACATCCGGTCGGACCGTGACTCACCAGCACGGCCGACCAAAAAACGTCCCAGTCGAGTAGCATAACGTAATTCTCTTACGTTCTGCGGTGTATACTAGTGTATGTAACCATATTTAGTATGGCTGGGCGGATCTACTGTTAGGGGTGATAGGTTCTTCCATTACAACATTTTGTAACTCGAGTCCATGAGTTTTAATCAACAATGGTGCCATCTTCCCATTGAATGGCATCTGAAATTGGTAGATGGAGAGTGGGCTGAGATTTGAGAAAAGTCAGTTAGTTGAGGTTCCTGCCTCCGAACGGGAGAGTGGAGTTTTAGCGTCCGAAGAATACTGTTGACTTTCGGAGCTCGCCGAGGCCTTGCGGCGGGTGCCGCATATGGTTCGAGGCAGGTGAAAAAGTCAGCATAGAAATGTTGTGTATCTCTCTCCTTATGTCGAAAAACCTTTTAACTCAAAGGTAATAAAAAGTTTCGTACCTGAACTAAGAAGTCGTAAGTGTTTTTTTGTGTTTCGGGATTCCTATGTTATCTATATACGAGTTATGAACACTTTATTTACGTTTCACTCATATCCGTATCATGGCTATGTAACATCATCAGCGCTCGTCGATTGTTTTTCACTGGAGTCTGAGAGACAGTAAGTCTCCTCAAGTCTCCAGGACCCTTCTCAGTATTCTGACCGATCTCAACAAAGCTGTTGTTTGGATGGTGTCCACTCTTTCTCTTATTTCCAAGTCCTCCAGTCCCTTTACCATACTTTTAGTGACTGCACTGAGTACGCTAATTACAATTATCACTGTCACCTTCATGTGTCATAGTTTCTTCAGTTCTCTAGCAAGGTCTAGGTACGTATCTCTCTTTTCGCTTTCTTTCAGTTTTACTCTGTGGTTAGCCGGAACGGCCGTCAGCGTCCTTTATTCCAAAGGTTATCTTTTTTTTTTTTGTTGACTATAGTCGCCTGGCCGAGATTAAGTGATCCGTTTGTATCTCAAAATCCCAGATAATTTTGTGCGTCTCATTTCTTAGGACGGATTCCGGATTGCGCATATACCATTTATTCGTATAATTAAATTTAACTTCTTGCATAATTCCCATTGGGTCACCTTTCCTACCTATTCTTCTTCTTCTTCTTCTTCTTCTTCTTCTTCTTCTTCTTTTTTAGAGTTTTTCACATCAGTATTAGCTGATGGTTTTTCACTGGAGTTTGAGTGACAGCAAGTCTCCTCAAGTCTCCAAGACCCGTCTCAGGATTCTGGCCGTTCTTAGCAATGCTGTCGTTTGCATAGTCTCTACCCGTCCGCCAACTTCCAAGTCCCCCGGGCCTTTTAATAATCCTTTAGTTATTGTGCCTAACGCACCAATCACAATTGGCACAATCGTTCCACAGCTTTTTCAATTCTCTAGCAAGGTCGAGGGACTTATCCTTCTTTTCACTTTTCTTCAGATTTATTCTGTGGTTCGTCGGGACAGCAAAGTCTACAATTTTGCAGATTCTCTTTTTTTTTTATTATTATGAGGTCTGGTCTTCTGGCCGGGATTAAGTGATCTATTTGTATGTTAAAGTCCCATAGGAGTTTATGCGTGTCATTTTCTAGGACAGGTGCTGGGTTGTGCATATACCATTTGTTTGTATGGTCGAATTGAAATTTCCTGCACATTTCCCAGTGGATCACCTTGCCGACCCAGTCGTGTGTCGCCTTTATTATTATTATTATTATTATTATTATTATTATTATTATTTCCTAACTATATTGTATTAAAACTTAAAAAATGCAATACTCTGTTCAAACCAAAAATAAAATTGTACAAATATATAAAGATTAATCCTGATTGTTATTGTAAAAGTTCCTTCGTAATATTAAAAAAAATAAAAAGATTTCCTTCTAAACGAAGTTTCAAGGGTTTTGTTATTTCTGAGGGAATGTTATACATTCAGAACGGTTATTATTGGGCAGTATTTCTTACCAAACTCTACTGCATCGAAAATTTGTAACTAAAAATAAAATTGCATATTCATATATGTAAGGGATATATATATATATATATATATATATAGCTAGATAGATAGAGAGAGTGAGTGAGTGAGAGAGAGAGAGAGAGATGAAGAAAATAGCGAGACAGATCAGTAAAGAAAGAAATAAGAGAGAGAGAGAGAGAGAGAGAGAGAGAGAGAGAGAGAGAGAGAGAGAGAGAGATAAAGAAAATAATGAAGCAGATCGATAAAGAAAAAAAGGAGATGGACACATAGATAGATAGATAGAGTGAGAATAATGAGGCAGTTCTATAAAGAAAAGAATGAGATTGTGATAGATACAGAGAATAGATAGAAAGATACTGAAAAGAACAAGATAGATCGATAGATATATAAAGAAAAGAATAAATGAGATTGGCAGTTAGAGAGAAGAATGAGATAGATATAGGGAAAATATAACAGAAAAAATAAAAAGAAAAAAATACTGAATGAATAAAGAGGAAAAAGGGAAATATATAAAAAAGAAATGAAAGAAAAAAACAAAAACAAAACAAAAAAACGTAATGCTTTAAAATGAAAGCAGAAGGGGAAAAAATTTAAGAAAGAAAAAATAGCGGAATACTTTTTCTGGTTCGTTGACCACATTGGAAAACTTTGGCATTAGCAGAATCCACTAGGAACTCCAGATTCCACCCAGAACAATGGAATGGTTGCATAAGTGGCAATTCTAAATCTAATACTCAGCCTTATTCCTAATTCCGTTATTCCGCTGTTTTGGTTAAACCCAACGCGGAAGAAATTCTTTTTCTTTCTTTTATATTTTATTCAGCTGTTTAACTGATGATATTTTACGGTTCTCTTCGACTATTCACATCTTAAAAGCCAATTTCTTTACGTCGAAACTTTTTTGCTACAGACGCAGCTCAGATGAGCTCCTTAATGCGATTTGCCTACCAAGAACTGGTTGAGAAGCAGACGATTTTATCCGCCATATTAATAGCTGGCATTTTTGTTACTGCCTCCCTTCCTCTCGCAAAGATTTTTAATCGTACATTATTTTTACAGCTACGAAAACAATCATGTCCTCATATTGAATTTAGTTTGTCCTTGGCTGCCAATTTTTTGCTTAATTAATCCCGGAATTGAGGTGGGGAGATAAGGGATATGTGGTTGGCCGAATGAGTGTAAAGAAAGAGATCACTGAATCGAATAAATACAAGTCAACAAATATTAGCACACTATGAGGATCGAACTCACAAGAAATAGAATAGGAAAATATTTTATCACCCAATATACCACGATGATAAATCTAGAAGGCTACAGGAGGTGCCCGTGGTGTAATGGTTATCCTCGTAGGAAATGGACACGACGACACGAGTTCAAATCCTGGACGAGACTGATTGCATTTCACATAGCACTAATACCTTTGGGAAAGGTATGAATCCAATTATTCTCCCTCCAGCTGTGGGTAAATAGTGGGGCAGACTAGGTTCTTCAGCATTGGTTAGGCAACTAGTCTAGTCTGAATTAAAAAAACCTGTTAAACTCCGCTTAAAAATTGACCTTGTGTCATATCCTGCCCGAGTGGAGGGGTTGGTAAATATAATAAATCTAGAAGGCTAATTTTTCCCTAGACGTTGTAGACTTGAGGTCCCCAATCAGTGAGCCACAAAGCTTAAGAATATTGATTGATTTTTAACGGCATATCAACTCGTCT
Source organism: Sepioteuthis lessoniana (assembly GCA_963585895.1). Classification (NCBI taxonomy): domain Eukaryota; kingdom Metazoa; phylum Mollusca; class Cephalopoda; order Myopsida; family Loliginidae; genus Sepioteuthis; species Sepioteuthis lessoniana. The sequence continues at coordinate 9,042 of CAUZXS010005183.1, read as the reverse complement.
AGGGTTATTTTATGCCGTGAGGTTAAAGAATCGTATCAATTGTACGTTCATATTTATATTTTTGTGTAGCTGTTTTTTTTGCACACGGTCCTATCGAATACGACTAATTTTTAAACAGATCTATTTGGGCCATAGATAGGACCCTAACAGGTACAACCACTCTTGGTCAGAGTGGACCAGGGATTAATGGCAATGAAGAGGTTCTCTACACTCCCCGAGATCTCTAGAATTGGAACCCATCATCAGATATAATGTAAAGTCATTACCAGGACAACCCTCTGCCGGAGATGCAGTCATCGTATTTTAAGTCCCACGAATTGCTCGAAAAGAAAGTTGGGCCAGAGTTACTTCAAGCTAGTGACTCTAATGTAGTAGTAGCCTTCCCACCACCGGTAAAATCTTGTGACAGCCCTTCCACCTCTAGTATTCCGGTTAACAGACAACAAAGGGTCAACCACGAGATTTCTTGTAGGTGGAGGAGAGTCGGAGAATTTTGTAAATTAATCCGCCATTTAGTAACCGGTAGAAGACCAGAAGGTACTTAAATTTCAGAGCTAGCGAAACAGCAACCGCGTTGAGGATAGGCTAAAATTTATGGAACGATTAGATATTTTCCTTCATCGAATCAAAAAAAGCAAAAAAAGAAAAAGAAAACAAAAAAGCAAAACAAACAAACAAACAAACAAACAAACAAAAAAAAAACAAAAACAAAACAAAACAAGGGTCTTCCCTTTTTGAGACCGGTTCAGAGGGAGGCTGAAGCATACCAATAAAGTAAGTGGTATTTTTTCTTGGCCCACGTGTCTGACTTTTCCTTTTCTGTGAACTTCTTACTATTCCTTTATCTCGTTGAGACTCAGGAATTCGATAATGACCTTGGTAAAGGTATTAATTAATTTTTCTCCCTCTGACTACGACTGACTGGACGCCCCGCATGGTATTGTGAAAGTAAAGTTAGTGACCTACGTCGAGGGTGACCAAAGGCTCCCTTTTTAATAGCTACCACACTGAGGTGTAGGGGAGGGCGCTACTCCATTCCCTGGATTGCACAACTTCACCCTTGATCCTTGAGTGTTAAGCAAGGAGGCATCAAGTACCATTTTTTGAGTTTTTGGATAGACTCGACCTGTGATTGAACCTCTGGTCTCCCAGACCATTAGCGAACACTCTACTCAGTAGATAGGAACCATACGCTATTAGTGAGTTCGATTCTTACTGGGTGCTCCATACCTCTAGCCCAGTACTAAATAAGCTATGATAAGTTAACTAAATAACAATTGATATAACCAGCAAAGGATGTCTCACATTGTGTAATGGTTAGAGAGTTAACCTATCAAACCATTGTTAATGAGTTCGATTCTGACTGAGTGCCCTGTACTTTTGACCTTTTGTTAAAGTAAAATTCGACAACTAAAAGCAACTGAAAAGTGAAGGCTACATTCACAAAGAAATTATTAAATGAACCTATTAATTACTATTAATTGCTTTTTCATTGATGCTCCAATTAGTTAATTAATGACCTCAACAGGTGGTTGAGTGATACATGTAATAATAATTAAATATTGACTGTTAATTCATTAGTCTTTAATTGCATTCATTTCTAGTAAAATACGTCCTTGATGCATCTTGCAGTGTTCCCCCCTGGCTTAAAATAACCAACCACATCTTTTGCAGATATGTAAGACCCCCCTCCAAACCCCACCAAATATTTTTGTCTTGGATATGACACTAAACTTCATCTCCTGTTTGGGAGCTCTAAAGGGTGTTGAGTCTCCCCTTCGTCGCCGTTACACCCAGTTCCACTGTGAGATGGAATCATAGTAATTTTTAGGGTCACCTCTATGGATCGAATAGATCTAAAAAGTTTGCTATTAAATTGGGATATAAAATACCATATAATTGCGTGCAAAAAATTATTATTGATAACAGTTATTTGATACCATATATCCTTTAAAATTATTACTCTAAAATAGGAGGGGGTGTCCTCGTGGTGCAATGGTTAAAGCGATGGACTGCGGAATCGTAGTAAGCGAGTTCGTACTCCAGTCCCGTTATTACATTCACTTTCGGACAAATACCCTTCGGAAAGGTATGAACCTTCTTATCCTCCCAGCTATAGGTTAAATAGTACCACTACTGTTCTTCTAAGAGAATAGCTTTGGTATCAAATAACCTTCAAAGGTTGATATGCCATTAAACAAAGAAACGAAACGAAACCAAACCAAACCAAAATAGGAATACTTGAAACTATATAAGTAAGCAAAGTTGGCAACCGTAGTCGAGGGCGACCTGAAGGCTCCCTTTTCAATAGCTACTACACCGAGGTGTAGGGAAAGGTGCTACTCCTTTCCCTGGATTGCTCCACTTTATCCTTGATACGTACCTTATATTGCTGAGTGTTAAGAAAGGAGGTACCATTTTTAAAGACTTTGGTGCGACGCGACTTGGGATCGAACCCAGGTCTCCCGGATCATTTGCAAACACTCTGCCCACTGGGCCAATGATTAAGAATAGTCAATGGAAGCTGTGATTGTTAACAAAAGATTATTATTAGTTACTTGAAACTATATAACTGAATGCAAATTATTTGTTTTAGATAGGAATACTTAATATACAATTATATATCATTTGTATTAAGAATAATTAATTACTTGAACCTTTGATTGTTTACGAAGTATCATAATTAGTTATTTGAAACCATATAATTTCTTGTAAAAACAAAAAATAAAAATCGCTGACTTCGGTATTAAATACCCCGACAAGAGTTGACGTGCCGTTAAACCAATAAACCAAACTTTTATCTAAATTTTATTAATAGGAAACCGGAAGTTGGCAAAAGGATAGAACAGCCTAGAATAAACGAATTAATTATTCAACTAGCATGTTGCCAATCTATCTATCTATCTATCTATCTATCTATCTATCCCAGTCTATCTATCTATCTGTCTACCTACCTACCTATCTATCTATCTATGTATCTATGTATCTATCTCAGTCTATCTATCTATCTATCTATCTATCTATCTGCCTACCTACCTACCTATCTATCTATCTATCTATCTATCTATCTATCTATCTCAGTCTGTTCATATCTATCTATCTATCTATCTATCTATCTTCTATCTATCTTCTCACTTTGCCCCTCTCTCTTTCCGTTTCTGTCTCTGTCATTCAGTTTATATATATCGAAGAGAGTAAGAGAATTTCTCTCTCTCTCTCTCTCTCTCTCTCTCTCTCTCTCTCTCTCTCTCTCTCTCTCTCCATATTTACTGTTTTTCACTCTCGCTCGTTCGAATATCTATCTATCTATCTATCTATCTATCTATCTATCTATCTATCTCACTTTGCTCCTCTCTGTCTCTGTCTATCTTTCTTTGTCTGTCTGTGTCTGTCTGTCTATCTCTCTCTCTCTGAGAGGGGGAGAGAATTTTTCTTTCTCTCTTCATATTTCCTGTCTTTCAATCTCGCTCGTTCGAATCTCTTTATATTTATTTGCTCACCTGCGTTTCTATCTATCTATCTATCTATCTATCTATCTATCTATGTTTATAAGTTTTACAAACCAAAAATGTAAATACATTGTCTGCCTAAAATCAAATGGTTACTTACGTAAATTTGCCGCGAAATTCAATCTGATACTAAAGATTTGCCTGAAGTATTTATAACTAGAAAGATCCACAGTTTTTACGTCCTCTTATGTAATCCCCCACTTTACCAAGGCCCCAGGCGGTTAAGCGGAAACGTAGAGCCACTGATGGACAGATGAAAGGTTAAAGGTCAACAGCATTGAAACAAGTCTGAGAAAGTCAAATTGATTGATTTTAACGGCGTGTCCATCAGTCTTGGGTCATTTTCCGACTCGAAGTGAGGGAATCGCGTTCATTATATATTTGTATTTACATTCTTTTTAGATTTATTTTTAAGGGTTGTTTTGCATACAATTATATCAAGCATAGTTAGGTTTGTTTTGTTGTTGGGTTTTATGGCATATCAACCCTTAAAGGTTATTTAATGCGAAATCCTGTTTAGTGGGTAGAGTGTTCGCCAATGGTTTCGGGAGACCGGGGTTCAATCCCAGGTCGCGTCGAACCAAAGACTTTAAAAATGGCACTTGATACCTACTTGCTTAACACTCAGCAATATAAGGTACGTATCAGGGGTAAAGTGGAGCAATCTAGGGAAAGGAGTAGTGCCCTCCCCTACACCTCGGTGGAGTAGCGAAGGAAAAAGGGATCCTTCTGGTCGCCCTCGACTAAAGGGAGACAACTTTACTTTTTATTTACTTATTCGTAATTTGTAAAGATTTTGTAGATAATATTTTTTAATGGGTCGGAGCCCATCTTTTACTCACAGTAAAATGTTTTCAACAATTGCTAAGAGAAACAATTCGATTTAACATGTCATTTGTTTGCACATATTTTAAAATATGATTTGTAAGTCATTTTATTTTTAAAAGTGTTAGAACTAACATTTTGCGCGCAAGTATTGCTATTCTTTCTACGTAGTTAAATATCTTCACGTAATGTTATCAAACAATAATAATTTGTTTGGATAAAGTGAAGTTGTTACTAGTATTGCTATTCAACACTATTGAACACTACTCATTCGTTTGCACACAGTTAAATGATTCCAAGTATTGTTAAGTATAACTAAGAATTCAATTAAATACCAATCATTTGTTTAACACAGTTAAGGGATCAAACGGTTCTATTTCTAACAATTCAAATGAACATAGGGCATTTGTTTGCGCTCTGTTTAAATATCAAACAATTCTATTTGATCGATAGATAGGACCCTATCAGGTGCTACCAGAGTTGACCTGAGAGCAATGGCTATGAACAGGTACTCTACATTTACACAAAGCTCTAGGACTGGAGCCTCACCATTTAAGAGTTTTGTGTCTTATCCAGGACACTCGCTGGAGTGGTGATTTTACTCATCTGCAGAGATACAGTCGGTGTATTCTACAGTCCAAGCCGACTAAGCTGCAAGTGTTCATATTTGATCATTTGTATACGGTTCAATGATTTCAAGTATGCTTATTTCGTACTAATAATACTATTTACCAACCCCTCCGCTCGGGCAGGATATGACACAAGGTCAATTTTTAAGCGGAGTTTAACAGGTTTTTTAATTCAGAGTTTCCCTTCTCCTAGACTAGTTGCCTAACCAAGGCTGAAGAACCTAGTCTGCCCTACTATTTACCCATAGCTGGAGGGAGAATAATTGGATTCATACCTTCCCCAAGGGTATTAGTGCTATGTGAAATGCAATAAGTCTCGTCCAGGATTTGAACTCGTGTGGCCGTGTCCATTTCCTACGACGATAATGACTACACCACGGGCACCTCCAAAACTACACCACGGGCACCTCGTACTAATAATAATGGTTTCAAGTTATTATTTCTATTTTATAAGTCATTTGTTTGTTCGTAGTTATATGAATCCAAGTAACTAATAATAATCCTCAGTAAACAATTGCAGCTTCAAGTAACTAATCTTAATACAAATAATTTACAGTTATATGAATCCAAAAAACTAATAATAATCCTTAGTAAACAATTGCAGCTTCAAGTAACTAATCTTAATACAAATAATTTACAGTTATATGAATCCAAGTAACTAATAATAATCCTCAGTAAACAATTGCAGCTTTAAGTAACTAATCTTAATACAAATAATTTACAGTTATATGAATCCAAGTAACTAATGATAATCCTTAATAAACAATTGCAGCTTCAAGTAACTAATCTTAATACAAATAATTTACAGTTATATGAATCCAAGTAACTAATAATAATCCTTAATAAACAATTGCAGCTTTAAGTAACTAATCTTAATACAAATAATTTACAGTTATATGATTTCAAGTAACTAATAATAATAATAATCCTTTGTAAACAATTACAGCTTCAAGTAACTATTCTTCATACAAATAATTTACAGTTATATGGTTTCAAGTAACTAATAATGATCCTTAGTAAACAATTACAGCTTCAAGTAACGATTCTTAATACAAATAATTGGTATCAAATATTCCTATCAAATACGAATAATTTTCAAAGAATTCTATTTGATCCATAGATAGGATTCGAACAGGTACAAGCACTCCGTGTCAGAGAGTACCTGAGAGTAAAGGCAATGAAGGGGTGCTCCATACTTCCCAGGTCTCCAGAATTAATTACCTTTGGCGAAATGGCTAAAGTGCTAGACTGGAGCCTCAAAGTAAGCGAGTTCGAACTCTAGTCATGCAAAAACCCTTGGGAAAGGCAAGAACTCCTTAATCCTTCCTGCTATGGGCTAAATAGTATCAACTACTGTTCTTCCACTTGAATGACTGATTTTAGGTAAGCTACTACAGTTGATATACCATTAAAGAAAGAAACCAAACCAGATCTCCAGAAGCGGAGCCTCACCATCAGATGCAATTTTGTGTCATACTCAAGAAATTACTTCAATTTGACCAATAGATGGAACCCTGACAAGTTCTATCTCTTCTGGGAGTAACGGCAATGAACGGATACTCTACACTTACCATGTCTCCAGAAGTGGAGACTCACTATCAGATGCAGTTTTAGTGTCATACGCATGACATTAGTTCGATTTGACTAATGGATGGAACTCCAACAAGTACTACCACTCCGAGGCAAAGTGAAACTGGGAGTAATGGCAATGAAGGGATACTCCACATTTCCCAAAACCCCAGGATTGGAACCTAACCAGTATATGGCTTTATATCATATTGTTGCTGAAGGGGTCCTATCTCTCTGCGCTGATGCCGCTGGAATATTCTACAGCCCGAACCGACTGACCTTGTTATAACTGGAGTTTGTTTTTCATTGAAGTCTGTGTAAGAAGTCTCTTACGTCACCAGGAATCTGAAGAATTCGAGCAGATCGACATCGTCTCGATTATTCCTTTGATTTTTAATTCCTCCCGTCCCTTTTCCAAACCCCTGGAAACCGTTCCAAGAACATATTATCATTGTCCTCTTTTGAGAGTTTTTTTTTTTTTTTACATCAGGGTTAGGTGATGGTCTTTCACTGGAGTTTCAGTGACAGTAAGTCTTCACAAGTTTCCAAGACGCTTCTTAGTATTCAGGCCGATCTTAAAAATTCTGTAGTTTGGATGATCTCTACTTCTCTGATTTCCAAGTCTTTAAATCCCTGAACTAATCCTTTGGGGATTGTCCCAAGGGCACCAACCACAATTGGTATCACCGTCACATTCATGAGGTGCCCGTGGTATTATGGTTATCGTCGCAGGAATTGGACACGGCGACACGAGTTCAAATCCTGGACTGATTGCATTTCACATAGCACTAATACCCTTGGGAAAGGTATGAATCCAATTATTCTCCCTCCAGCTATGGGTAAATAGTTGGACAGACAAGGTTCTGCAGCCTTGGTGAAGCAACTAGTCTAGGAGAAGGAAAACTCTGAATTCAAACCTGTTAAACTCCGCTTAAAAATATTGACCTTGTGTCATATCCTGCCCGAGCGGAGGGGTTGGGTAAATATGATCACCGTCACATTCATGTTGCATAGTTTTTTTAGTTCTCTTGTAAGATCTAGGTACTGATCTCTCCTTTCGCTTTCTTTTATTTTCACATTGTGGTCTGTCGGGACGGCAAATTCCACTCTTCGGCAGGTTCTCTTTTTTGTTGAATTATTATTATTATTATTATTATTATTATTATTTACTCCACGAGAGTTTTTTACATCAGTGTTAGCTGATGATTTTCACTGGAGTTTGAATGACAGCAAGTCTCCTCAAGTCTCCAGGACTCTTCTCAGAATTCTGGTCGTTCTCAGTAATGCTGTCGTTTGGATAGTCCCTATGCGTCCGCCAACTTCCAAATCTTCCAGGCCTTTTAATAATCCTTTAGATATTGTGGCCAAATAAGAACTCTGAAAGGCAAGCATTCAACCAGGGTCGCAAACCTAAAATATAGTAACAAATTAGTACTATTTAAAAAAAGATTACCCTATAACCAGGTTTGACTGTGAAAGCATTACTTTCCGGCGTGTTTTGATAAAAAAAAAATAACCAGGTGGAATCAATCTCTCTCTAGATCTAGATTAAATTTAAAGTCAGGGTTTTCCTTCTCCTAGACGGGTTGTCAAGGGGGAATAGTCGGATTCATGCCTTTCCCAGGGGTATGAGACTTGGTAAAATATGAACAACCACGTTCAGGATGTGTAGATGTTTATTTTTTTTAATTCAGTGAATTCATCCCCTTCTTTATTGCGTAAAAATATTTATTTTCAATATTTGAAATTTTAAAAGCCTTTTTAAAAATATCACCCAATGACTTATAAAATTTACAAAAGAAAAAGCTTGATAAGAACTACACAAGGATACTACGAGCTGTTTTAAACAAATTCTTGAAGCAGCAGCCCACAAAACCACAGTTGTGCGGCCACTTACCTCCCATCTCTCAAACCATCCAAGTAAGATGAATAAAGCATGCTAGGCACTGCTGATGAAGTAAGGATGAACTCATAAGAGATTTTCTCCAATGGACTCCTATACATGGACACACTAGTGTTGACTGACCAGCAAAAACTAACATACATTGGCTCTGTGCAGACACTAGATGCCGTCTACAGGACTTCCAGAAGCGATTGCCAATAGGTACGGATAGCAAGAGGGAGACAAAGAAATCCGTACTTTTAGCACGCTTTGATGATGATGATGATGATGATCAATAGTCCAGTCGGTAGGGGATAAACAACGCCATGTGCTTTGATATCATTAACTAAATTGTTAAGATAAGGTGTGTCAGAAGATTTCCAAAGCTTTCTTGTATATGTCACTCAATTCTAACAATTTTACACGGCACGCCCGCGAAGCACTATATATATATATATATATATATATATATATATATATATATATATATATATATATATATATATATAATAATGTTAAAAAAATAAGTGGCGCTCAAATCCATAAACCTGGCCAAAGATAGGTTTAAATACTGTTTAATAAGCAGCATTTTACGGTAGGTGATAAAAATGTGATGAAATTGAAAGTA
>CAUZXS010005182.1:7500-58215 GCA_963585895.1 Sepioteuthis lessoniana | reverse complement strand
ACACATACACACCCTCTCCCCCTCGCTCTCTCTCCCGCTTTCTCTTACTATCTAACAGTCTTTCTCCTTTTCTTTATTTCTCTTTGCTCTCTCTCTCTCTCTCTCTCTCTCTCTCTCTCTCTTTATTCTTTCTCTTTCACTCCTTGTGTTTCTGTTTCCCTTACTTCGTCTCCCTGTTTATATTTCCCCTTCTTTCTCTCTCTCTTTCTTTTTCTTTACATCTCTCTCTCCTTTTCCCTTTCTTCTCTCTGTCTCCCTTTTTCTTTCTTACTCTCTCTCTCTTTCTCTCTCTCTCTCTCTCTCTCTCTCCGTCTATCTTTCAGTCCCTTTTTTTCTCTATCTATCTCTCATTTACTGTTTCTCACTCTCTTTCCGTTTTTCTTTCTGTGTTACCATTTATTTTCCTCTCTCTCCCCCCTCTCTCTCTCTCTCTTTCTTTTATCTCTTTCTCCCACTCCGTATCTTCTTTTACTTTTTCTTCTTTTTCTTTTCTTTTCCTTACGATAAACCTTTTGTATCGTTTATTTTTTTTCTTTCCTCAAGTTTTATCTCCCTTCGTTGTTCAGGAGTAAGAACCCGCTCACCCCCCCACACAAAAAAAGTGGGTATCTAGAGTATGACACTAAACTGCATACGATGGTGAGGCGCCAGTTTTTGAAGTTCTGGGGAGAGAGAAGTACTGCTTTATTGTCATTACTCCCAAGTCCACTCTGATTCAAAGAGCTAGTACCAGTGGGTCAAATAGATCTCTTTCAAAATTATTAGCGTTAGATAGGAATACTTGACACCATATAAATGTAAATTATCTTTTATTAAAAACAGAAGTTATAATTGTTTACTTAGGATTATGATAAGTTCTTTGAAACTTTATAACTGTGTGCATACAAATTGCCTTGCCTGTGTACTTATACTAAACTGAAAAAGAACTGATTTTGACATTGAAACGGCGTACTTATGCTAAACTGTTTGAAGTGACCCCAGACGTTAAATATGAGGTTTCCAGACTTTTTCCCAATGGGCACACGTGTAATTCTAGTCCCCTTTGAAATAATCTCCTCTGGGTGCAATGCACTTGTTGTACCGTTCCAGCAACTTCTGGAAGGCCTCATCGAAGTCCTCTTGTGTGAGCGTGTCAATGATCTTCGTCACAGCCTCTTTTATCTCCTCAATTGTCTCATAACGACAGCCTGTGAGCTTAGGGAATAAGCAAAAGTCACAGGGAGCAAGGTCTGGACTATATAGGAGGCTGAGGAACTGTGTTGATGCCCATCTTGGTCAAATAGTCTGTGACAAGGATGGAGTTGTGGACTGGTGCATTGTCCTGGTGGAAATGCCACTGACCCGATTTGAAGAGTTCTGACCTCTTCCGACCGAATCTTTTCCTGAACTCCCTTAAAACCTCAACATAGTAACCCTAAACCTAACCTTTTTGCCAATCAGCTTTGGTGGATTGACCTCTTTACTCCTCCCACACCTCTCATCATCCCTCACAGACTCCGTGCCTTCCTTGAATCTCTTATGCCACTCAAAAACTGATGCTCGATTCATGCAAGATGCTCCAAAAGCAGTCTGAAGCATTCCATACGTTTCTGTGGCATTTTTTCCAAGTTTAAAACAGAATTTTATTGCATATCGTTCTTGAAAAATGTCCTCATGTCCAGATTGCATTTTCGAAATTCACCAGCTATGACTCCCAAGTCCACTCTAGTCCGAAGTGGTAGCAACCAACAAGGTCCTATCTATAGGTCAAATAGAACTAAACCGTGTATTTTTGCTCAAGTGAATTCTTTGGAATAGAACTGTTTATATGTATAAAACTGGATTTAGGATTAAATAACCTACAATGGTTGATATGCCATAAAAGCGAACCAAATAAGGTCGCAAGTATGAGGCACCTGGTGAGGATCGAACTTGCAAAAAATCGGCCTCTTAAACTAACTTGCGAAACATTTATTCTACGATGAGATGTTGATATACAATGGAAAAAAGATAAAATGGTTTGTTTAGTGATTTTGACGATAGTCAAGAAAAATGGATTTCTGTTTCGACTTATTTTGAGCGTTCAAAATTTTCTTTAGACAAACGAACCCATCTATCAATCAATCAATAACTAAAGAGAAAGGGAAATGCTTGAATAGATGGAATATTGATTATCTACATAAAGCGAATTCTTCTTCTTCTTCTTCTTCTTCTTCTTCTTCTTCTTCTTCTTAATAATAATAATAATAATAATGATAATAATAATAAAAGTAGTAGTAGTAGTAGTAATTGTAGTAGTAGTAGTAGTAGTAGCAGCAGCAGCTGCACAATTTTTCCTTGCCCGCAATCATAAAAAAAAACTGTTATTGGAACGGATTCTGATTTCAGAATTTTTTTTTTTTTCATAATATTCATATCCTTCTTAGCATTTCTTTTTTCTTTTCTAAATTCTTTTTTTTTTTTTTTGCTTTTTTCTTGTCTGTGTTTTCTTCTTTCTTTTTTATCGTCTGTTTTTCTTTTTCATTTCTTTTCAGCGTTTTTCTTCTTTTCTCATCTAATTTCCCCACAATTTTCTTTGCTCAACTTGTTCTTTCATAACTCTTTCCTTTTTCTTTTTCTTTGTCGATCTTAACATTTTTCCTTCAACATTTTTTTCTCGTTCGATCAGTTCCCCATTTTTTTTTTCTTGATAGGAATACTTGCTACTTTCGTTTCCCTTATTCTTTCATACTTTTTCATTATATCCATGTCTTTCTTTAAGTTTCTTTTTTAAATTCTTTTTTTTTCTAATCTCTTTCTTCTTTCTTTTTTATCGTCTTTTTATTTTTCATTTCCTTCAACCGAATTTTCCCCGCTAGCTTCTTTCTTCGACTACTACAATCATTGTTCTTCTCTTCTTCTTTTTTCATTGGCCTTTATATTTTTCCTTCATTCTTTTTCCCTCGATTCGTCTACTCTCATCTTCTTGTGGGCTTTCCTCTTTCCTTTCGCTTCCATTATTTATTCCCTCGAACGACCCTAAGCATCTTCCAAACCAACACTAATATTTCCATTTCTTTGTACCAGTCTTTTTCTTCCTGGGGACAACGTGTTGTTGGTCGAGGAAGTGTCCCCTTCTGTTGAACATCGGATAGTCTCCGGCTTCTTTACATCTATTTACTTGTTTTTTTTTTTATTTCTTTGAAGGAAATAGACTGTGGCAACAGAAGCACAGAGACGCCAAACGCTCATGGCTTTTTGACAGACACGAAGACTTTCGTGGATGTCTAGATTTTTACAAAATGGAAGCTCTAGCAAAGGCAACTAGACTACCACGAATGTTGTAAAATGTCCAGAAGAGGGCTGAAGTATACGTCCGGACCTGCTCTTTTGAAAATAGTCGCACTTTGAGAGAAATAAAGACGACAAAATGTTTTTCTCTCTTTTTGGATTTTTTTTTATTAAGTTATTCAACTCTTACGTTTCTTTTGCGCATGCGCATGCGCGTGTTCGCTGGGTTCAGTATAGAAGAGCATGAGGACTTTCCTGTCATTTGAAAAGCTGGAACCTGACAATAAAAATGAACGAAGAATATAGCATATTCAAATCGATTTTAAATGGAATTGTAGAGAAAAATGAACAAAAATTTCCAGGAAATGAAGATATGATAGATTAAAAAATAAAGATATGATAGGTTAAAAAAAAAATAATGAGAATAAAATAAAAACCGAAGAAAATATCATTGACTTGGCGTTGAAGGTATTTTTGCTTGATTAATTTTAACTGAGTGTCAATCCATCCAGGGGTTTTTTTTTGGGGGGGGGTGTCTAGAGGTTAGAGAATCGTGTTCATTGTACAGTCATATTTAGATTTTTTGTGTTGTTGTTTCTAAAGGTTTCGGGATGTAGGGAGGCACAAATCTTTCTTACCTCTAGATGGGACCCTAACAGGTACTACCACTAAGGGTCAGAGCGGACCTGGAAGTAATGGCAACGAAGGGGTACTCCACAATCCCTAAATCTCTAAAACAGGAGCCTCTCCATCAGATGAAGTTTAATGTCATACCCAGGACACCATTTTTTGGTGGGAGCAAGGCATTTTAGGTGGGAAAATTAGGAGGGTGTTTTTTGTTAAACCTAGCCGAAAATACTATTACTTCAAAAACCTAACAAATACTCTTTTTTACATAATCTCCTCCTTTGTAAATCCACTTAAACCAATAAATCCCACTGTATGGTGACAATATGCAGGTTGGTTGGTTGGTTGGGTTTTTTATGGCATATCAACCTTTGTAGGTTATTTAACGCCAAATCCATTTTTATGTAAATAATCAGTTCTATTTCAAACAATTCAGTTTTGCATGAGTACACAGTTTAATTATTAAAACATTTCTATTTCAAACTATTCAGTTTATTCAAGTAGTTATATATAACAATTCAGTTTAATGTAAATACAGTTCTATTTGAAATAATTTAGTTTAGCATAAGCACGCAGTTTAAATGTAAGTACGGTTTAATTATCAAAAACATTTCTATTTCAACCTATTCAGTTTAGTCAAACAGTTCAGTTTAGCATAAGTATGCCGTTTAGTTCTATTTAACCCATAGATAGGGCCATATCAGGTGCTACCAGAGTGGACCTGGGAGCAATGGTAATGAAGGGGTGCTCCGTATTCCCCAAGCCCCAGCATTGCTGGAACCTCACTATCAGAATGTTCAGTGTCATATCTAGGACAATCATTGGGGAGTCTTACTCTTTTGCAGAGGTGCAGTCGGTGTATTCTACAGCCCCAGCCGACTTTTCAAAATATGCATATGTTTTGATTCTAAAATGAATATTGATATTCATAAAATGTAACAAAATCAATTGTGAATTTCGGATTGTCTGATAACCAGCCAACTACAATAACAGTCTATTACTAAGGAATCCGATTCTCACAGAGTGTCCCATATTTCTCACATTGCGGCAAACGAAGTTAAGCTTGGTAAAAATATATTACGAGTTCCCGGCACGTTGTACGAGGTTTCCAGACTTTTATCGTATGGGCACTTTTATTGATAGTACACACATGAAACTCTAGTCCTCTTCGAAGTAATCTCCTACAGTAGCAAGCACTTGTTGTACCGGTCCAGCAACTTCTGGAAGGCTCTATGGTAGTCCTCTTGTGTGAGCATATCAATGACCTTCGTCACAGCCTCTTTTATCTCCTCAATTGTCTCATAACGACAGCCTCTGAGCTTAGGGAATAAGCAAAAGTCACAGGGAGGAGTAAGGTCTGGACTATAGGGAGGCTGAGGAACTGTCTTGATACCCGTCTTGGTCAAATAGTCTGTGACAAGGATGGAGTTGTGGACCGGTGCATTGTCCTGGTGGAAATGCCACTGGTCCGATTTGAAGAGTGCTGGCCTCTTCCCTCGGAATCTCTTGCTGATCTCCCTTAAAACCTCAACATAGTAACCCTAACCCTTTGGCCAATAAACTCTAGTGTATAGACTTCTTTACTCCTCCCACACCTCTCATCCCCCCTCACAGACTCCCTGCCTTCCTTTAATCTCTTATGCCACTCAGCAACTCATGCTTGATTCATGCAAGATGGTCAAAAAGTAGTCTGAAGTATTCCAAATGTTTCTGTGGCATTTTCTCAAAGTTTAAAACACAATTTTATTGCATATCATTTTTCTAAAGTCTCCTCACATCCAGATTGCATTTTTGAAAGCCACCGGTTTTGACAATCAGGCTTTAGTAGGGTGTATTCCAATTGCTGCTGTAGCTGTTCATTTGAACTTAAAATCATAAAAATTGGTCGGTCATCTCATAAGATGTATAGCAATAACACACTGAATTTTCAAGAGTCTACGACATTTCTAAATGCCTGCACAAAAAAGTCTGAAAGTTTTGAAAGCACCACGTATATATATATATATGTATATATATACGCTACGAGTAAATAATATTTGGCCATCATCAATTTTTTTTATTTCTTTTCCTAAATTTTAAAGGAAACAAATACCACAATGGTTTTATTCATTATATTAAATACAAGTCTTCATCAGTAACATTTACCTTAACATAACCAAATATCTTTTGAAAAATTGATTTAAAGGAGTTTATCTTCTTTATAACTGAGTAGGAATAAAACGTCTTCCAAATGTTATATTATACTATCACTTGAACTCTCATTAGACCTATATTGTGTTGATTTACTGCTTGCTAGATACTGCTTTTTTACCTATGCAGAGGACAATATCATCAGAGTCTCCAGCTAGCATGACAGAAGGTTGACTGTTCCAAGCATCACTGCACATCTAAACCAATGTCGTGGAAAAATGAGTCAACATCCACTGTGAAGAGAAGAGTCAGTGAAGCTGGCCTAAATGGCAGAATTGCTGTCAAGAAACCACTGTTGATGAAGTAAAACAATGTCAAAAGGCTCCAGTAGGCCAGGATGCACGAAAACTGGACAATAGAACAGTGGAATAAAGTCCTTTGGATTGACGAATCAAAATTCGAATTCTTTAGATCATATAAGAGGGTCTTTGTGAGGTGAAGTGTTGGTAAAATATCTGAAACCCACTGTATCACACTAAATGTAAAGTATGGAGAAGGCTCTGTTATAGTTTGGGGGGATTTTACCCATGCAATATTGGGGATTTGAACCAGGTGAAGGGCAAATTCAATCATACCAGCTATCATAGCAAACTGCAGCATCAGGCAATCATATCTGGAATGCAGCTTGTGGGTCAAGGATTTGTACTCAAAGCATACAAGTAAACTCTGCCAGAGGTTCTTTAAAAGCAAATAGGAACAGTATGTCCTTTAACTGGGGTCTTAGCCGGCACAATCAGCGGACTTAAATCCCGTTGCACTGGTGTGGGATGAACTTTACCGAAAATCAGAGCTGAAGAACCTACAGGAGTGACACACCTCTGGAAATTCTTGCAGAAAATCTGCGAAGAACTATGTTCAGTCTAACCCCAGTCTTTATCGGAAAGAATGCCAAAAATCTGCGAAATAGTGAGAGGCTACAGGGGGTCAATTTCATGAATCAAAAGTTTAACAAGTTTTCGTTGTTGTTTTTTTTTTTGTGTGTGTGTGTGTGTGTGTGTGCTTTGTATTTAATGTGGCTCTGTAAGACTTGTATTTAATATAATAAATAAAACCATTATGATGCAATACTTTTGACTGGTAGTGTATATATATATATATATCATCGCCCTGTCGGCTGGGGCTGTAGAGTACGCCGACTGCACCTCTGCAGAGGGATAAGACACCCCCAACGAGTGTCCTGCATATGACACTAAACAGTCTGATGGTGAGGTCCCAGTAATGCTGGAGCCTTGGGGAATACAGAGCACCCCTTCATTGCCATTGCTCCCAGGTCTACTCTGGCCCGGAGTGGTAGCACCTGATAGGGCCCTATCAATGGGTTAAATAGAACTAACGGCATACTTATGCAAAACTGAATTGTTTGAGTAAACTGAATTGTTTGAAATAGAATTGTTTTTTCGACATTAAAACTGTATTTACATTTAACTGAATTGTTACATATAACTGCAACTGTTTTTTGACATTGAAACTGTATTTACACTAAACAAAATTGTTTAACATAGAACTGTGCTGACATTTAACTGTGTGTAAACAAAATCTGTACTTTTACAAAACTGAATTGGCTGAAGTAGAATTGCTTGACTAAACTGAATAGCACGAAATAAAAAATGTTTTTTTACAATTAATCTGCACTTACATTTAAAACTGCGTGCTTTTGCTAAACTGAATTGTTTTAAATTGAACTATTTTTGACACTGAAACTGTACTTACACTAAACTGAATTGTTATATATAACTGAATAGTTTGAAGTAGAGTCAACAGAGGTTGGTTACAGTAAGTTTCTTACCTATGTGATCATCGGACCAAGTGAATCCCATGTTGCGGGCATCACTATACATACTATTTTGAAAGGAACATGATGGGAAGGGTGATCTAGTTTGTGGGACAAGTCTGAGGAGAACAGTTTTTATTTATACTGCTGGTTATTTATTTGGTCAAATTAAGTTAATTTAATGATTTGTTAATTGACTTAATCTATTTTGTATAATTTTCCATTTTAACCATTGCGACTTTTTTTTTACACCAGCGCCCTCTGGTAGGCATTCACTAGAGTCTGAGTGAGAGCAAATCTTCTCATCTCTCCAGGTCTCTTCTCAGTATTCTGGCCGATCTCAACAACACTTCAGTCTGAATGGTCTCGATTTTTCTTCTGATTTCCAACTGTTCCAATCCCTTTTCCAATATTTTGAGGAACTTTCGTAACACACCCACGACACAACAACAACAAAAAAGAGAACTTGCAAAATAGTGACTTTGCTGTCCCGGCTGACCACAGAATAAAACTGAAAGAATGTGAAAAGAAGGATAAGTACCTCGACCTTGCTAGGGAATTGAAAAAACTGTGGAACATGCACGTGACAATTATACCAATTGTAATTGGTGCGTTTGGAACGGGAACTAAAGGATTATTAAAGGGACTGGAGGACTTGGAAATTGGCGGATGAGTGGAAACCATCCAAACTACTACATTATTTAGAACGGCCAGAATACTGAGAAAAGTCCTGGAGACTTGAGGAGACTTGCTGTCACTCAGACTCCAGTGAAAAACCATTGGCTAACGCTGATGTGAAAAACTCTATAATAATAATAATTATTATTATTATCATTATAGAGCTTTTAATAATTATAATAATTATTATTATTATTATTAGCAGTAGTAGTAAGTAAAGTTAGCGACCATAGTCGAGGGTGACCCGAAGGCTCCCTTTTCGATAGCTACTACACCAAGGTGTAGGGGAGGGCGCTACTCCATTCCCAGGATTGCTCCACTTTACCCTTTAACCGTACCTTATAATGCTGAGTGTTAAGCAAGGTGGTATCAAGTACCATTTTTAAAGTCTTTGCTATGACTCGACCTGGGATTGAACCCAGGTCTCCCGGGCCATTGCCGAACACTCTAACCGCTGGGCCAATGTCCAGTAGTAGTAGTAGTAGTTTAATAGTGGCAGTAAGTTAGTTTGTTTTGTTTATTTATTATTTATTTCAAAAATTATTTCATTATTTCTATTGGTCTAAAAATATAGATATATTTCTGACACTCTCAAAAATATGTACGCTCCTTACGCAACTATTCAAGTTTTTAATGCAATAAAATAAATTAAATTGGAAGGAAGGCAATCAAATATAAACGTATATAAAAGGAATGCACTTATTTTTTTAAATTTAAATCTAATCAATATCTACAGAAATTATCAATCATTGAATTTATCGATCATTACGTTAATTGATATTAACGTAAAATGTTTTTGAAATAAAGGGATTATATTTACCCAACCCCTCCGCTCGGGCAGGATATGACACAAGGTCAATTTTTCAAGCGGAGTTTAACAGGTTTGAATTCAGAGTTTTCCTTCTCCTAGACTAGTTGCATCACCAAGGCTGAAGAACCTAATCTGCCCTACTATTTACCCATAGCTGGAGGGAGAATAATTGGATTCATACCTTTCCCAAGGGTATTAGTGCTATGTGAAATGCAATCAGTCAGGTCCAGGATTTGAACTCGTGTCGCCGTGTCTATATCCCGCGACGATAACCATTACACCACGGGCACCTCATAAAGGGATTATGATCGAAGAATAGAACAGTTAGGACGCTAGCTCTTCACATCACTCCCGGCTTTCATTGCTCTATTTTCTTTATTTAACTAAATTGGAAAATAAGAAATAAAATTACAGATATATCTTTTTGTTAATGGATTTCTTTTAAAATTTAGCGATGGAATTTTTGCTCATATTCTTTAAAATTAAACCAGTTAAACAATTAGAAAATCAATAAATCCAAACAATAATTCATTAAAATCGAATTTTTATGGCCAATATGAAAAGGAGACTTCCTCTATTGGCTATTTAATTGTATATATAAATAAAGTTGCTCGTTCTTAGAACATCGATAAGATCAAAACTGCAACAATATAATACTGTTTAATTATGAAAATTGGGCACTTAATAACACCCGCGAAAAACTTAACATTTATTTGAAATCTCTCTCTCTCTCTCTCTCTCTTCCAACTGCATCTCTGTTGTCTCTTACATCGTTGGTTGGTTGTTTTGTTTTAAGGCATCAAACCCTTTTCGGGTCATTTACCTCCGAATTAAGTAATTTTGATGAACGTTTCAAACAATTCAGTTTAGTAAATGTACAGTTTTTTTCTTAAACACGGTTAAATGTTAAAACAGTTCTATTTCAAACAATTCAGTTTAGCATAAATGGACTGTTTAGTTCTGTTTGACCCATCGATAGGAGACTATCAGGTGCTACCACTCCCAGCCAAAATGGATCTGGGAGTGATGGCAATATAGGGGTACTCCTGATTCCCCAAAGCTCCAAATTTACTGAAGCCTCACCATCTCTGTCATAACAGGACACTCTTTGAGGGAGTCTTACCCCTCGCAATGATGCAGTCTGAGCATTGGACCAGTTGCCTTTTGGGAAGCTTTACAAGTTTTCTATGATTTAATAGATAAGCAATAGTTTATTCAAGTTACTATTTTTCAAAAAGTAACCAGACGGATATATATATATATATATATATATTTGTGTATGTGTGCATGTGTGTGTGTGAGGGTCGGTTAAAAACTTTATAGCCTGGCCAAAATAATTGAATAGAATGTGTCTAGATAAAGTTCATTTTTTTCAACTTCGTACCATTTTGGGTCACACACTCCTTACATCAGTGTTGCAGTGCTTTGATTCCAATGGTAAAAAAATTCCTAAACATTAGATATAACGTTATTATATGAACATAGCCCGCCCTCATATATATATATATATATACTGGCTCATTGGCCTTGTGGGTAGAGTGTTCGCCAATGGTCCGGGAGACCTGGGTTCAATCCCCGGTCACATCATAGCAAAGACTTTAAATATGGTACTTGATACCTCCTTGCTTAACACTCAGCAATATAAGGTAGGTATCAAGGGTAAAGTGGAGCAATCCTGGGAAAGGAGTAGCGCTCTCCTCTATACCTCGGTGTAGTAGCTATTTGAAAAGGGAGCCTTCTGGTCGCCCTCGACTACGGTCGCCAACTTTACTTTACTTTATATATATATATATATATATATATATATATATATATATTGAAGGATCACAATATGGCTTTTGATTTACTCAAAATTAAATACACAGGCTATGTATTTTGACGACTGTATTTGATCAAATACTCGGATCATGAATGCCCAGTCGAGTGTCCTAGATATGACATTAAATATTCTGATGGCGATGCTTCAACCTAGGAGATTTGTGTAACGTGGAGTGTCCCTTCATTGCTATTGCTCCCGGGTCCACCCTAACTCAGAGTAATAGAACCTGATTGGGTCCTATCTAGAAGTCAAATAGAACAAAACTTTGTGTGCAAACAAATGACTGCGGTCAGATTGTGATTTTATATAATAATACTATGTATGAATAATGATATATGTATAAAACGGATTTGGCATTAAATAACCTACAATGGTTGATATGCCATAAAACCAAACCAAACTAAATCATATATATTTAATATATATGTATAAAGAGGATTTGGCATTAAATAACCTACAATGGTTGATATGCCATAAAACCCAACCAAACCAAATCATATATATTTAATATATATGTATAAAGTGGATTTGGCATTAAATAACCTACAATGGTTGATATGACATAAAACCAAACCAAACTAAATCCTATATATTTAATATATATGTATAAAGAGGATTTGGCATTAAATAACCTACAATGCTTGATATGCCATAAAACCCAACCAAACCAAATCATATATATTTAATATATATGTATAAAGAGGATTTGGCATTAAATAACCTACAATGGTTGATATGCCATAAAACCCAACCAAACCAAATCCTATATATTTAATATATATGTATAAAGAGGATTTGGCATTAAATAACCTACAATGGTTGATATGCCATAAAACCCAACCAAACCAAATCCTATATATTTAATATATATGTATAAAGAGGATTTGGCATTAAATAACCTACAATGGTTGATATGCCATAAAACCCAACCAAACCAAATCATATATATTTAATATATATGTATAAAGAGGATTTGGCATTAAATAACCTACAATGGTTGATATGCCATAAAACCCAACCAAACCAAATCCTATATATTTAATATATATGTATAAAGAGGATTTGGCATTAAATAACCTACAATGGTTGATATGCCATAAAACCCAACCAAACCAAATCATATATATTTAATATATATGTATAAAGAGGATTTGGCATTAAATAACCTACAATGGTTGATATGCCATAAAACCCAACCAAACCAAATCATATATATTTAATATATATGTATAAAGAGGATTTGGCATTAAATAACCTACAATGGTTGATATGCCATAAAACCCAACCAAACCAAATCATATATATTTAATATATATGTATAAAGAGGATTTGGCATTAAATAACCTACAATGCTTGATATGCCATAAAACACAACCAAACCAAATCATATATATTTAATATATATGTATAAAGAGGATTTGGCATTAAATAACCTACAATGGTTGATATGCCATAAAACACAACCAAACCAAATCATATATATTTAATATATATGTATAAAGAGGATTTGGCATTAAATAACCTACAATGGTTGATATGCCATAAAACCCAACCAAACCAAATCATATATATTTAATATATATGTATAAAGAGGATTTGGCATTAAATAACCTACAATGCTTGATATGCCATAAAACCCAACCAAACCAAATCATATATATTTAATATATATGTATAAAGAGGATTTGGCATTAAATAACCTACAATGCTTGATATGCCATAAAACACAACCAAACGAAACCATCTGATCATTACGCAGAGGGTTTTTTAAAAAGGGCTTTATTATCATTTGTACGCACGTGAGACTAGAGACTTGTTTTAACGCCCAAGGAGGATATACAGTATATAAATACAGCGTCTGAGAAAGTCTCCTTGGTATAATAATTAAAGTGTTGGATTTTGGTCGCGAAGTAAGTACGTTCAAACTTCATTAGTGCTTTTAACTTTCAGACTTAATATCTTTGAGAAAGGTATGAAACACCTTTATCCCAAAAAACATTTGTGGGTTAAATAGTACCACTACAGTTCTACTACGAGGATGGCTTTGGCATTAAATAACCCACGAAAGTTTATAAACCATTAAACAAAAAAACCGAATCAACGTAATATGGCGTCTGATTACAGTTGATAATTTTTTTTTTTTTTTGACGAGGGGAAACCTGTTCATGTTTCCATTGTGATATATGATTATTGGCAATCATGGATCAATTTTATATTTACGTTTGATCTTGAGTAAATTGAAACTCGTATTCAGGCCCTTTCTAAATTTATTTCCATATATATATATATATATATATATATATATTTATTTATTTATTTCCATATATATATATATATATATATATATATATATATATATATATATATATATATATATATATATATATAAGGATAGCGCAGACGTAAAGTCATAGGCGTTTGGTGACTCAGTTTCTCGCCGATGTGATCATCAGACTATTCGGTGTGGTATTCTGGGAAGGATGGTTTAGTTTCTGAGGCATTCTGGGAAGGGCCTTCTAGTTTATGAATCGCTATTTTATTGGATAAAATTTTGGATTTATGTGGAAAATCTATTTACCCTGTTATGATTCATTAATTGTTTTTTTCGTGTCTTCATCTTCTTCATCTTCTTCATCTTCTTCTTCTTCATTATTATTATCATTATTATTATTACTATTTACTCCTTTAGAGTTTTTCACATCAGTATTTGTTGATGGTTTTTCACTGGAGTTTGAGTAACAGCAAGTCTCCTCAAGTCTCCAGGACTCTTCTTAGTATTCTGGCCGTTCTCAGTAATGCTGTCATATGATTATTTATTCCTTTAGAGTTTTTCTCATCAGTGTTTGCTAATGGTTTTTCACTGGAGTCTGAGTGACAGCAAGTCTCCTCAAGTCTCCAGGACTCGTCTCAGGATTCTGGCCGTTCTCAATAATGCTGTCATTTGGATAGTCTCTACCCGTCCGCCAACTTCCAAGTCTTCCAGGCCTTTTAATAATCCTTTAGTTATTGTGCCAAAAGCACCAATCACAATTGGCACAATCGTTACTTTCATGTTCCACAGCTTTTTCAATTCTCTAGCAAGGTCGAGGTACTTATCCTTCTTTTCACATTCCTTCAGATTTATTCTGTGGTCCACCAGGACGGCAAAGTCAACAATTTTGCAAATTCTCTTTTTTTGTTGTTGTTGATTATTATAAGGTCTGATCTTCTGGCCGGGATTAGTTAATCTGTTTGTATATTAAAGTCCCACAAGAGTTTATGCGTGTCATTTTCTCGGACAGGTGCTGGGTTGTGCATATACCATTTGTTACTATGGTCAAATTTAAATTTCTTGCACATTTCCCAGTGGATAATTATTATTATTATTATTATTTCTTTTTACGCATTTGAGAATTTTTCCCGCCAGCATTAGCTGATGGTATTTCACTAGAGTTTGAGTCACAGCAAGTCTCCTCCAAGTCTCCAGGACTCTTCTCAGTATTCTGATCGTTCTCACCAATGTTGTGGTTTGGATGGTCTCAGCATGTTTTCCAATTTCCAGCTCCTCCAGTCCTGGTACCAAACCTTTTTTCACCATTCTGGAAGCACCAATAATAATTAGTATCACCATCACTTTTATGTTCCATTGTTATTATTATTATTATTCTTTGTGAATTTTTCTCATTAGTTTTTATTGGTAGCTTTACACTGGAGTCTTTATGACAGCAAGTATTTTCAAATCTCCAAGACTCTTCAACAGGGCGGTGATTCTTCCACTGATCTCCAATTTCTCCAGTCTTCTTCCTCTCCTTCTTCCTCGCCTTCTTCTTCTTATTATTATTATTATCTACTCCAAGAGAGTTTTTCACACCAACATTAACTGATGGTTTTCCACTAGAGTCTGAGTGACAGCAAGTCTCCTCCAGTCTCCAGGACTCTTCTTAGTATTCTGTTTGATCTCAACAATGCCGTTGTTTCGATGGTCTCTACTCGACCCCTTATTTCCAAGTCCTCCTGACCCTGTACCAATCCTTTAGTGACTGTACCGAGCACACTAATTACAATTGGTATCACTGTCACTTTCATGGTCCATAGTTTTTTTCAGTTCTCTAGCAAGATCTAAGTATTTATTATTCCTTGCAAGTTTTTCACGCCAAAGTTAGTTGATGGTCCTCCCTGGAGTCTGAGTAACAACAAGTCTCCTCAAGTCTCCAGGACTCTTCTCAGTATTCTAGACGATCTTACAATGCAGCTGTCTTTATGGATTCAATCCTTCCTCTGATTTTCAATTCCTCCATTCTCTTTTTGAAGAATTTGGGAACTGTTCCAAGTGCACCAATTAAAATTGGTATCACAGTCATCTTCATATTTCTCAGCTTTTTCAGCTCTTCGGCAAAATCCAAATTTTTTATCGTATTTAATTTATTCCTATATATATATATATATGTGTGTGTGTGTGTGTGTGTGTGTGTGCATGTGTGTGTGTGTGTATGTTTGTGTATGCGTGTGTGACGCAGTCGGCTGGAGATGTAGAAGACATTGACTGGATAGCTGCAGAGAGGTAAGACTCCCCCAACAAGTGTCCTGGATATGACATTAAACAATCTGATGGTGAGATTCCAATAATGCAGGAGATTTTGGGAATGCGGAACATACCTTTATTGCCATTGTTCTCAGGTCTACTCTGACCTGGAGTGGCAGCACCTGATAGGGTCCTATCTTTGGCTCAAATAGAACTAAGCTGTGTAATTATGCTAAACTGGATTGTTTAAACAGAACTTATTTTTTTACATTTAAACTGCGTACTTACGCTAAACTGAATTGTTTGAAAAAGAACTGTTTCTATGTATAAAAATGGATTTGACATTTAAACCTAAAATGGTTATATGCCATGAAACCAAACCAAAACTATATATACATATATATGTATATGTGTGTGTGTGCGTGCATATATATATATATGTGTGTGTGTGTGTGTGTGTGTGTGAGTATATATATATATATATGTGTGGGTGTGTGTATATATGTATGTGTGTATATATATATATGTGTGTGTGTGTATGTATATATATGTGTGTGTATATATATATGTGTGGGGGGTATATATATGTTTGTGTATATATGTGTGTATGTGTATATATGTATGTGTGTATATATATATATGTATGTGTGTGTGTGCGTGTGTATATATATATGTGTGTTGTGTATATATACATATATATATATATATGTGTGTGTGTGTGTGAGTGAGTGTAAATATATATATATGTGTGTGTGTATGTATGTATATATATGTGTGTG
The DNA here is from genome assembly GCA_963585895.1 of Sepioteuthis lessoniana. Lineage (NCBI taxonomy): Eukaryota > Metazoa > Mollusca > Cephalopoda > Myopsida > Loliginidae > Sepioteuthis > Sepioteuthis lessoniana. The sequence continues at coordinate 41,790 of CAUZXS010005182.1, read as the reverse complement.
TGTATGTGTATGTCTGTGTGTGTGTGTGTGTGTGTGTGTGTGTGTGTTTCAACAGATCTACTTCCTTTAAAATCCGACTGGAAACCCAGATGGAAAAAGGAAAGAAAATCTGAACGCTACACTACATCGATAATAAAGCAGTAAGAAACTATAGAAAAGAAATGAAAATAGATTTTCAACAGAAAATTTTGGTCTTCACGTAACACCGATGATGATGATGATGATGATGATGATGATGATGATGATGATGATGAATTGAAAAAAAGAATCAATGGCAACAATGAATCGGCCAATGAAAGTGTAGCAGCCTCTGCTATCCACCCCCACCCCTATCAACTCTGTTCAACCAACAGAGAAGAAGCCTTGTTAGAAGGTGGGATTGGGGGGCAGGAAGAAACAGCAGTTCTATTCAATCCTGCATTTCTTGAACATTAACTGCTCAGCCAATTATGGTGCGAGGTTTCACTATATGTTGGTGGGCGCCATCTTATCCACACCGGAAGGAAGGAAGGGTATTATCTATGGGTGATTTTAACGACCCGACACAGCATTGTGAGGGCTGACATTGACACCAATGGCTACAGTCGTCAGCGAGAACACTATTGACTGTAGATAGGCATTCATAAGCTAGAGGAATCGTTTCCGTAGATAGACGGGATCAAATTGAGATCGATAGAAATAATATATATATATATATATATATAACAATCTTGAAAAATGTATCTGGAGACAGTTATTGTTCCAATGAAATATTATCATAATCTTCGCTAAAAAATTTCTCTCTCTCTCTCTCTCTCTCTCTCTCTCTCCCATGTGACATTCAACGGCATCTAATAGTGACGCTCCCGTTAGGGAGTTCTAAGGGAAGAGTATTTGCCATCACGCGGAGTGGTAGTACCTGTTAGGGTCCCATCTGTGGAACAAATAGATCTGTTTAAAAATCATTCTTATACGATAGAAACGCGTACAAAAAATACACAAAAAATATCAATATGAACCTAAAAGGAACACAATTCCCTAACCACTTGGTTTAAAATAACCCTAGACGAATTGAAACCAATCACTCTCTCTCTCTCTCTCTCTCATCTTAAGTGAATCCCCTCTCCAACTCCACAGAGTTCTCGAAAATATACACCTCTCCTTACGCTTAGTCATCAAGGCACTCCCTGTAGAGGGGTAAGACCTCCCCTTCATAAAAGCTGACTTGGGTATAACAATAAACTACATCTGATGGTAAGGCTCCAATTCTGGGGGATCTGGGGAGTGTGGAGAACTAATTTATTGCTATTACTCCCATGTCCACTGTGGCCTGTTCGGGTCTTATCCATGATTCGAATAGATCTGTTTCAGAAAATATGTAAATATAAACGGACAATGAACGTGATTCCCTAACCCTCTAGACATACAATCGCCCAAGAACAATTTGATATTCTGTTAAAATCAGTCAATACATATCTGAATATATTTTCCCGTTTATTACAGACTAAAAACCCGACCAACAATAAAGATTTTAAGTTTTATAAACAGGTTTTATATTCATCTCACATTTTCTGCAGCAATAAAAACAGACATAATGCCTTTTATTTCTTTAAAAAAAAACTATATATATATTATACAACAGGCAAAATATTTAGAACAAAAAAAACAAACACATTAATATAAAATAATTATATATTTTTATAGTAAAACATAACCGGCTGATTGGCCTTGTGGGTAGAGTGTTCGCTAATGGTCCGGGAGAGCGGGGTTCAATCCCAGGTCGAGTCATACCAACGACTTTAAAAATGGTACTTGATACCTTCTTGCTTAACACTCAGCAATATAAGGTACATATTAAGGATAAAATGGACCAATCCAGGGAAAGGACAAGCGCCATCCCCTACACCTCGGTGTAGTAGCTATTGAAAAGGGAGACTTCTGGTTGCCCTCAACTACGGTCGCCAACTTAACAATTTAAAAAAGATACATCATCATATTTCTTTTTTGTCAACAATACGACCATCCGGCCTTTATAATTTCTTGGCATTCTTTCCGGCAGTCTTAAAAAATTTGATGGCAGACCTTCGCAAACATTCTTCTAGCACTGAAAAAGCTCACTCTCACTCCTTAGGTATTCTCTTCAAACTCTCCCATCCAATTCATTATACCACTAATATAATGGATAAAAAGTCAGGATATTGAGGTGGCTGATTCATAATTCTTCGACATTTTGTTTTGTTTGCTGTTGTTTTTTTTTCTACTCGAGACAATTTTGACATAATTTAGAAGAATGTTTTGGGCTGTATATGTAGGTTCATTAAAATGTACGTGGTGCATTCAATAAGTTTCCAGACTTTTTTTCACGGACTTTAAAATTGTCATAGACACTTGAATATTCACTTTGTTATTGCTATACATCTTATGAGATGACTGACCAATTTTTATGATTTCAGCTTCAAATGAACAGCTACAGCAGCAATTGGAATACATTCTACTAAAGCCTGATTGTCACAGCTGGTGAATTTCAAAAATGCAATCTGGACGTGAGGACACTTTAGAAGAACGATATGCAATAAAATTCTGTTTTAAACTTGGAAAAAATGCCACAGAAACGTATAGAATGCTTCAGACTGCTTTTGGACCGACCATCTTGCATGAATCGAGCATCAGTTTTTGAGTGGCATAAGAAATTCAAGGAAGGCAGGGAGTCTGTGAGGGATGATGAGAGGTGTGGGAGGAGTAAAGAAGTCAATACACCAGAGTTGATTGGCCAAAAGGTTAGGGTTAGGGTTACTATGTCGAGGTTTTAAGGGGTTCAGAAAGAGACTCCGTCGCAAGAGGCCAGCACTCTTCAAATCGGCTCAGTGGCATTTCCACCAGGACAATGCACCAGTCCACAACTTCATCCTTGTCACAGACTATTTGACCAAGATGGGCATCAACACAGTTCCTCAGCCTCCCTATAATCCAGACCTTGCTCCCTGTGACTTTTGCTTATTCCCTAAGCTCAGAGGCTGTCGTTATGAGATAATTGAGGAGATGAAAGAGGCTGTGACGAAGGTCATTGACACACTCACACAAGAGGACTTCCATAAAGCCTTCCAGAAGTTGTTGGACCGGTACAACAAGTGCATTGCAGCCGGAGGAGATTACTTCGAAGGGGACTAGAGTTTCATGTGTGTACTATCAATAAAAGTGCCCATATGAAAAAATGATCCTCGTATATATCATATAAAAAGAGATTTTTTTTTTATTACTCTGTACTTTAACCTCAGAAATGCAAATAAAATTATAGAAGAAAAGTGAATCAGGGAAGATAAATGTTGGGAGAATAAAAATCGGATAAAGAAAAAAAAAGAAAAGAAAAGAAAGAAATGGAAGGTACGAACAAAACAAACAAAAAAAAAGGAACTGGAGAAAAAAGAAAGAGTATTATATATACTGGATATGCAAGTATTAGCCGACCCACCAGCTCTGTGCAGACACAGAATGCAGCCTCGAATACCTGCTAGAAGCGGTAGGTGTTAGGGACAGATAGCGAGAGAAAGTCAAAGAACACCATGCGGCCAGCACGACTTGATGATCCTATTTACCCAACCCCTCCGTTCGGGCAGGATATGACACAAGGTCAATTTTTAAAGCGGAGTTTAGCAGGTTTGAATCCAGAGTTTTCCTTCTCCTACACATGTCCTCACCAAGGCTGAAGAACCTAGTCTGCCCTACTATTTACCCATAGCTGGAGGGAGAATAATTTGATTCATACCTTTCCCAAGGGTATTAGTGCTATGTGAAATGCAATCAGTCTTGTCCAGGAATTGAAATCGTATCGCCTTGTCCATATCCTGTGACGATAACCATTACACCACGACTTGATGATGATGATGATAATGATGATGATAACTTGCGGACATGTGAGTATCTCTTGGAAGGGAAACGATACATGATCATTTGTTGCTGCTGTTTGAATAAACTCGTGAACCAGACGGCGTTGATGCCCGAAGGAGTTGTCCTGAGCTCCATTCTGTTGCTACTGTTTCTTTCAAGAGCTAAATAGGACTGACCGCCTTTGCAAAGTTCAGCTGAGAGATTGACGAACAAGACAAGAGTAGGGTAGGGAGGTAATCTGGGTGAATAGATGGCTTCATTTACAACTTACGACACAAAGAAGAGGAGACTCAATGGCAACACTATCTGACTCATCTTCGAACCACGTGACATTTTATTAGCGACTTCAACTCTTTATTCCTCTTTCTTTATTGGAAATTTCTCTTTCGCTTTCTATCATTGTCCGGTGTCCTCTCTTCCCCCACCACCACCACAAATAGTGGAATCAACATACGGTAAAGCAGTGATTTTACCAAACTATCAGATATGGCGTACCTGTAGGATATTTTCCCAATATGCCACGTACCGCTTTTGTGCCTTATTACTACTTGTTTATAATACCATCACAAATTGCTTGAATATCCAAAATGATGTTATTTTATACCGGAAAAAATATAAAAATATATGAAAAAAAAGTTTGGGGCCAAATGAATGAGACAGCAGAGAAGATTGTGTCTCTCCTCCTTATTTCGAAACCTTTAACTCAAAGTTAATAAAAAGGTTTCGTACCTGAACAAGAAGTCGTTACGTGTTTTTGAATTTCGAGATTCCTATGTTCTATCGTAATGAACATTATATGTCTATTTCGCATATGGCCATATTCGTGTATATGGCTTAGGGAACTAGATTACATTAATCTTTTATTTTATTTTAATTAATTTCTGTATGTATTTCTACATAGGATAAATTTTAATACGAGTGAGAATAAAAAAAATAATCTTAGAAATCAATCATACCAAGTAATTATTTATTAAACTCATAAAACAAATTAGCAAAGTATCCATAACATATAAACCTTTATTTCCTTGTGATATCTTACATATTGCTTTGCTCAGTCAGCTGGGGCTGCAGAATACACCGACTGGTTCTCTGCAGAGGAGTAAGACCCCATTCCTCTATCGGGTGTAGCCAAGTCGGCTGGGGCTGCAGAATACACCGACTGCTTCTCTGCAGAGGAGTAAGACCCCATTCCTCCATCGAGTGTAGCCAAGTCGGCTGTGGCTGCAGAAAACACTGACTGGTTCTATGCAGAGGAGTAAGACCCCATTTCTCCATCGAATGTAGCCAAGTCGGCTGGGGCTGCAGAATACACCGACTGCTTCTCTGCAGAGGAGTAAGACCCCATTCCTCCATCGAGTGTGGCCAAGTCGGCTGGGGCTGCAGAATACACCGACTGCTTCTCTGCAGAGGAGTAAGACCCCATTCCTCCATCGAGTGTAGCCAAGTCGGCTGGGACTGCAGAATACACCGACTGTTTCTCTGCAGAGGAGTAAGACCCCATTCCTCTATCGAGTGTAGCCAAGTCGGCTGGGGCTGCAGAATACACCGACAGCTTCTCTGCAGAGGAGTAAGACCCCATTCCTCCATCGGGTGTGGCCAAGTCGGCTGGGGCTGCAGAATACACCGACTGCTTCTCTGCAGAGGAGGAAGACCCCATTCCTCTATCGAGTGTGGCCAAGTCGGCTGGGGCTGCAGAATACACCGACTGCTTCTCTGCAGAGGAGTAAGACCCCATTCCTCCATCGAGTGTAGCCAAGTCGGCTGGGGCTGCAGAATACACCGATCGCTTCTCTGCAGAGGAGGAAGACCCCATTCCTCTATCGAGTGTAGCCATGTCGGCTGGGGCTACAATACACCGACTGCTTCTCTGCAGAGGAGTAAGACCCCATTCCTCCATCGAGTATGGCCAAGTCAGCTGCGGCTGCAGAAAAAACTGACTGGTTCTATGCAGAGGAGTAAGACCCCATTCCTCCATCGAGTGTAGCCAAGTCAGCTGGGGCTGCAGAATACACCGACTGCTTCTCTGCAGAGGAGTAAGACCCCATTCCTCCATCGAGTGTGGCCAAGTCGGCTGGGGCTGCAGAATACACCGACTGCTTCTCTGCAGAGGAGTAAGACCCCATTCCTCCATCGAGTGTAGCCAAGTCGGCTGGGGCTGCAGAATACACCGACTGCTTCTCTGCAGAGGAGGAAGACCCCATTCCTCCATCGAGTGTAGCCAAGTCGGCTGGGGCTGCAGAATACACCGACTGCTTCTCTGCAGAGGAGTAATACCCCATTCCTCCATCGAGTGTGGCCAAGTCGGCTGCGGCTGCGGAAAACACTGACTGGTTCTATGCAGAGGAGTAAGACCCCATTCCTCCATCGAGTGTGGCCAAGTCGGCTGGGGCTGCAGAATACACCGATTGCTTCTCTGCAGAGGAGGAAGACCCCATTCCTCTATCGAGTGTAGCCAAGTCGGCTGTGGCTGCAGAATACACCGACTGCTTCTCTGCAGAGGAGGAAGACCCCATTCCTCTATCGAGTGTAGCCAAGTCGGCTGTGGCTGCAGAATACACCGACTGCTTCTCTGCAGAGGAGTAAGACCCCATTCCTCCATTGAGTGTGGCCAAGTCAGCTGCGGCTGCAGAAAACACTGACTGGTTCTATGCAGAGGAGTAAGACCCCATTCCTCCATCGAGTGTAGCCAAGTCGGCTGGGGCTGCAGAAAACACTGACTGGTTCTATGCAGAGGAGTAAGACCCCATTCCTCCATCGAGTGTGGCCAAGTCGGCTGGGGCTGCAGAATACACCGACTGCTTCTCTGCAGGGGAGTAAGACCCCATTCCTCCATCGATTGTGGCCAAGTCGGCTGGGGCTGCAGAATACACCGACTGCTTCTCTGCAGAGGAGTAAGAACCCACCCCAATGAGTGTTCTATATATATGACACTAAAGAATCTAATAGTGTGGTTTCAGTAATGCTGGAGCTTTGGGGAATGCGAAGTACCCCTTCATTTCCATCGCTCCCAGATCTATTCTGGTCAGGTGTGGTAGCAACTGATAGGCATTTATCTATGAGTCAAATAGAACTAAAATGTATGCTTATGCTGAACTGAATTGTTTGAAGTAGAACTGTTTTTGACATTTAAATTAGATTCGATGATATACATATACGCACATCATTATGAAACTGGGCCATTGGCCTAATGAGTAGATTGTTCGCCAATGGTCTGGGAGACTGGGGTATAATCCCAGGTCGAGTCATACCAAAGACTCAAAAAATGGTACTTGATGCTGCCTTGCTTAGCACTCAGTACTATAAGTTGAGGGTAAAGTCGAGCAATCCTTAGAATGGAGCAGCTCCCTCCTCTACACCTAGGAGCTATTGTTTGGGGGGGCTTCCGGCCTAAGGTCGCCAACTTATATATATATTAGAGAGAGAGTGAGAATTAGCTTCAAAGTAATACGGAGTTTTTTGGGGGGTGGGGAGTATGTTTTTTTGTGTGTGTATTAGAGCGACGTCAGGAGAAAAAACATGGTTTGCTTGGGTGACCAGCGGATCTCTCCCTCAGTCCAAAAGTACTGACCTTATATATGTCTTTCAACTCCCACACAGAAATATGAACACGCCTCTTCGCCCACATATTTTCTGTTTATGGTTGGTTATCGGAACTTACATACTTCCGGTTTTTTTTCCAGTAATTTGTTGATCTTATCTGCGAACGGAAATATCTTTCACTCTATCTACAGGCAATAAATTACATTTCTCAGCATACTCCTTTATTTTTCTCTTTCCCGTGAAACCACTTTGTTGATGTTATCTTGCGACTGCATTGAATCTGCTAAGTTCATCCACGGCACTCCATCGCCAGCTTAGCCAGTATATTACAAGAGGTCGGTTAAATATCAAACGCACCATTCCCTTGTTTTCCGGGGTCCACCTAGAGTTGGCGAAAGGTGGGTGATATTAAGGTGAATCGCATGGTTTCAGGGAGTCTTCCTCCCTGAAAATATTTAATTGGTAGGGATGAGTTCATAACTTGGCGCCTGAGGCACCCCAAAAAGGGAAACTGCAGACAGGATCAAACATCTTTTTACGACTGCAATTGTAGGTGGCTTCCTTGTCTCAAATCCGGCCAGGTAGGAGATTAGATGAATATTAAACTTATCGTCTACCTCCTCTATCATACTGTTAAACCTTAGAACCTAAGTAGATGATATTTGTGCCTTCAACTCTAAGTATACAAAGCTGAGCAGCGTGTGTTTTTGTCACTGATTCTTTATTTCTCTATCGCAATTACCAAAAAAAAAAAAAAAGTTGCTGCAATTTTATTTTTAACAACTAGTAAAGCCGGTAAATTATAGCTTACAACATTTTATATTCTCTAGCTTGAGAGGAGAGACCCTGTTTTACTAGGGTTAATACGAAAAACTGTATTAACTTTTAGATGAAGTATTGTCAACTATTTTGTCTCATGTTACGTCTCTTCTCTCGTGTCCGGATGATATTTTTGTAGGGGGTGTCCTCGTGGTGTAATGGTTAAAGCGATGGACTGCGGAATCGTAGTACGCGAGTTCGTATTCCAGTCGCGCTATTACGTTCACTTTCGGGCAAATACCCTTGGGAAAGGTATGAACCCCCTTATCCCCCCAGCTATGGGTTAAATAGTACCACTACTGATCTTCTAGGAGAATGGCTTTGGCATTAAATAACCTAAAAAGAGTTGATATGCCATTAAACAAAGAAACCAAACCAAACCAAATATGGTACCCTTGGGAAAGGTATGAACCCCCCCATCCTCCCAGCTATGGGTTAAATAGTACCACTACTGTTCTTCTAGGAGAATGGCTTTGGCATTAAATAACCCACAAAGGTTGATATGCCATTTAACATTACGTTCACTTTCGGGCAAATACCCTTGGGAAAGGTATGAACCCCCTTATCCCCCCAGCTATGGGTTAAATAGTACCACTACTGTTCTTCTAGGAGAATGGCTTTGGCATTAAATAACCTAGAAAGAGTTGATATGCCATTAAACAAAGAAACCAAACCGAATCCGATATTCTCGTATTCTTTCTCCCTGGACGCGTCGTCGAACAAGTATGTAAACGAATGAAAATTTATAATTCTTCCTATTTCCATAGTTGGCTCATGGATATTTCACGGGTAATAATAAAATAAAAGGTATCGATAACAGGTTAATGGATGGTTGGTTGGGTTTTATGACATATTAACCTTTATAGATTATTTAGCGCCAAAATCATCTTTATACAACTAATCTGTTCTATTTCAAACAATTCAGTTTAGCATGAGTACAGTTTAATTCTCAAAAACATTTCCATTTCAAACTATTCAGTTTATTGAAACAATTATAATTCAACTAATTTTGTTTTCACACAGTTAAATGTCAAAACAGTTCTATATATAACAATTCAGTTTAGTGTAAGTACAGTTTCAGTGTCAAAAACAGTTCCATTTCAAACAATTCAGTTTAACATAAGCATGCCGTTTAAATGTAAGTACAGTTTAATTGTAAAAAAAAATTCTATTTCAAGCTATTCAGTTTAGTCAAACAATTCAGGTTAGTTCTATTTAACCCATAGATAGGGTCCTATCAGGTGTTACCATTCCGGGCCAGAGTGGACCTGGAAGCAATGGCAATGAAGGCGTGCTCCGCATTCCTTAAAGCTCCAGCATTACTGGAACCTCACCATCAGATTGTTTAGTGTCATATCCAGGACTCTCATTGGGGGAGGGTCTTACCCCTCTGCAGAGGTGCAGTCGGTGTATTCTACAGCCCCAGCCGATTAGGCAAGATAACAGGTTGAGGAATTATTGAACAGAAACAACGTATCAGAATGAGTAGAATAATAAAATTATACAAAACAGCGATTTCAACAACATTTAAAATACGAGGTGCATTCAATAAGTTTCCAGAATTTTTTCGTATGGGCATTTAAAATTGTCTTAGACTCTTGAAAATTCTGTGTGTTATTGCTATACATCTTATGAGATGACTGACCAATTTTTATGATTTCAGCTTCAAATGAACAGCTACAGCAGCAACTGGAATACACCCTACTAAAGCCTGATTGTCACAGCTGGTGAATTTCAAAAATGCAATCTGGACGTGAGGACACTTTAGAAGAACGATATGCAATAAATTCCGTTTTAAACTTGGAAAAAATGCCACAGAAACGTATGGAATGCTTCAGACTGCTTTTCGACCATCTTGCATGTATCGAGCATCAGTTTTTTGAGTTGCAGAAGAGATTCAAGGATTTGGTTGGTTGTTTGGGTTTTATGGCATATCAACCTTTGTAGGTTAATCAACGCCAAATTCTGTCTATATATACATACATATTCAACCAAAGATTTCAAAACGAATATTAAGGTGGGTAAAATTTTCTATTACAAGGATTTCATTTGTTTGCACAAGATCAACCAGTTTTAAGTTGTCATATTTTTTGGTACAACTCTGTCTCTCTCAAGAAAGACAGAAGGTCATCTATTTTGACATTCTCGAACAGATCGGTTAAGTTATTTACTTTGAAAAATCGCTTTCTGATAACAGCGAAAGTTCTGCATTCTATAAGAATGTGTTTAACCGTGCAAGTTGTCTGGCAGGTTAAATACTGCGGTTGTGGTTCCTGTTTCAAAATGAAAGAGTGAGTAAGCCTTGTATGACCAATTCGCAATCAGGATTCAAGGAAAGCAGGGAGTCTGTGAGGGATGATGAGAGGTGTGGGAGGAATATGGAAGTCAATACACCAGAGTTTATTGGCCAGAGGGTTGAGGTTAGGGTTGGATTACTATGTTAAGGTTTTAAGGGAGTCCAGCAAGAGATTCCGTCGAAAGAGGCCAGCACTCTTCAAATCGGTTCAGTGGCATTTCCACCAGGACAATGCCCCACTCCACAACTCCATCCTTGTTACTGACTATTTGACCAAGATGAGCATCAACACAGTTCCTCAGCCTCGCTGCAGTCCAGACCTTGTTCCCTGTGACTTTTGGTTATTCCCTAAGGTAAGAGGCTGTCTTTATGAGACAATTGAGGAGATGAAAGAGGCTGTGACGAAGATCATTGATACGCTCACACAAAATGACTTCCATGGGGCCTTTGAGAAGTTGTTGGAACGGTACAACAAGTGCATTGCAGCCGGAGGAGACTACTTCGAAGGGGAATAGAATTTCATATATGTACTATCAATAAAAGTGCTCATACGAAAAAAGTCTGGAAACTTATCATATGCACCTCGTTCATTTATTCCGTTAGCATATAGCGAACAAAATAAACACATAAGAATCGCAAGATATACGGATAGGACTTATCGGAGAAGCGATGTTTAACGGAAAAAACTGTTCACTCAACTGTGTCGTTTCAAACTAAACCGCCTCGCCTTCCAGTTCGTGTCGGTAGGCAAAGGGGGTCACCTTCTTTTTTACTCCGAGGGGCTTCCGGCCAGCAACAACCCCCCGCCCCCACTACTCCTCTCTCTGACTGCTGCCGTGTAAGACGTCAGATTAGGTTTTTTTTCCTCGTAAATTTTTTTTCTATTTTTATCGCGAAAAATGAGCAACTGATGCAATTCACAATGACGTTGGAAAAATCTATAAAGATTTTAAAGTTAGATTTGAGCAAAATAAGCGGGGTTCGAACCTCCTTGGAAGCAAATACTTTATTTCTGTTGTGCGTTATTTCTTGCAGTTAGGTAATGTCGAATTGCAGCTAAAAATAATTTAGATAAAAAACTTTAAATAAAAAAAAATCTAATAAAAATTAAGATAAAAATAATTATTAGTAAAAATCTTATCAATAATAATGTCGGGAAATTAAAACAAAACTATGCTACTTATATCCGAATTTTTTTTTTTTTTATGGCGTACCAAACTTCGTGGAGGTATTTAAAGCCAAAGCCATTTTTATAGAAGAACAGTAATGGTACTTTTAACCCATATCTGGGGGTTTATAATTTTCCCAAGGGTATTAATCCAAAATAAAACCTACTCGCGTTACTTGGGTTCGAAGTTGCTTACTACGATGCCGCAGTCCAGCGCGTTAGCTACTATGCAATGGGAATTCTTCTAATCTTTCATCTTAATTTTTTTCCAACTAACTTATTTATAGGAAACATTTGAGTATACGCACACATTGGATAAGTCTTAATTTCCAGTTGATTTTATGGCATATCAACTCTTGATGTATATATATATATATATATATATATATATATATATATATATATATATATATATATATATATATAAAATTTGTAAGCGAATAGTTCAGAGGTAACTTTATATTTAAAAGAGTAGTTTGAGTGCATTTGTTTGCACACAGTTAAATGGTTTCAAGTATTTCTATCTAACTCAAATAATTCTATTTATTATCAATCATTTTTTTTTTACACTGAGTTAAATGGTTTCAAGTATTTCTATCTAACTCAAATAATTCTATTTAATATCAATCATTTTTTTGGCACACAGTTAAATGGTTTCATAGTATTGCTATTGAACACAAGGACTTCAATTTATTTAGTATTTCAATGTGATATAATTTGTAGACATCTGTTCGGCTTCAAACAGATAATGACAATTATTAGTAAATGACTGAAATGGCACTCTAACAGGTACAACCGCTCGGGGTCAAAGTGGGTCTGGGAGTAATGGCAATGGAGAGGTACTCCATATTCCCCTTACCATCAAATTGTTTAGTGTCATGCCCAGAATACTCGTTGGTTAGTCTTACCCTTCTGCAAAGGTATAGTCGCTGTATTCTATAACCGCAGGGTGGAAATAAATTCGTATATATTAAACTCACGTGTGTAATCAACTTTATAAGAATTTAAGTGAATGTATTTTTTTTTATTGAAGCTAATAAAAATATTGTCATTTAAAAATACACGGTAATTCTTACTAGTTATAACCGTGTCAGTACGCGTGTATTTTTGCCCAAGAAAAGGCTTGGGCAAGAAGATGGGTGGGAATACCAAACGATGGTACATACTGTTTTGAACAGATCCTGGAAGCAGCACCGTACCAAACAACAGTTGTACGGCCACTTATCTCCCATCTCATAAACCATCCAAGAAAGACCAATTGGATATTGTTGGAAAAGAAAAGGGGTGGGAGTTAAAAGCGATAATCTCTTATGGATTTCTACACGTGAATAAAACCCCTATTGACCGACTTGCAAAAACTTGCATTTATTAGCGGAGACTGAGTGTTGTTTACAGGATTTAAGTGTGATAGGGACGAATGGTTGGTTGGTTGGTTTCTTTGTTTAATGGCATATCAACCTTTGTAGGTTATTCAATGCCAAAGTCATTATCCTAGAAGAACAGTAGTGGTATTATTTAACCCATAATTGGGAGGATAAGGGGGGTCATACCTTCCCCAAGGGTATTTGCCCGAAAGTGAACGTAATAGCGCGACTGGAATACGAACTCGCTTACTACGATTCCGCAGTCTATTGCTTTAACCATTACACCACGAGGAGGACACCCCCTGGGACGAATGGCGAGAGAGAGTTAACGGAACCTGTGCTGTCAGTACGCTTTGATTATCATCATGAATTTTGATATGACTGCTACGCAGTTTCATCTAAAACTTTGATAAAAAAGTGTCAATAATTCTTTTTCTATGTTGTTTTTATGTAGATAATTAATGTTTTTTTTTATCATCCAGATATATTAGTTCAGAATTTGTTTTTCTTGAAACCGGAAACGGACATTATTTAGAAGAGAAGTTTTCACTACTCCAACGTCAATTCGAACTTGTGAAAATATCAGGTACTAAAAATATAACAAATAAAACAAACAAAAATTTTTCAAAAGATAGAAGCTAATAGTCTTTATAGTCACTAGTTTCAGTTTGTTTAAAAGGCATATCAACGTTCGAGGGTTATTTAATTCCAAATCAATTCTTATTGTAGAATAGAAGTGATACTATTTAGCTGGTGAAGGATGAGGGGGGGTTCACTCCTTTTCCAAGGGTATTAATCAAAAAGTGAACTTAATAGCCCAATTAGGGATCAAACTCTTTTACTTCAAGGCTACAACCAAGCACTTTCAGCTAGACTCCCCGGTTATCAGTTATGAATTATAGTAGTTTTTATAGTTGTCTTTATGAATTTCTATTGATTGCATATTTAATGCCCGTTCTAAAAGTGAACGGTAATGGTTCTTTAAATCTTATTATGCGATTTGTTTCACAGTCGATCTTTGCGAGTTTTGTACTCCTTGAAGTCTCAGCTCCTTCAATTGCAAAAAGATCGTCTTCGTCTGTCCAAATGTAACTGAAGTAAAAATTGATATCAAAGTGTAAAATGGTCCACTGATTAGTAACCGAATCAAAAACTTCAGAAGTTTGATCGTGGTGTATTTCGAAGGTTTCTCCTCCGAAGACGTAAACTTTACGATTAAAAACAACAGACTGGTGTCCATAACGGCCAAAGTTCATTGACGCCAGAGATCGCCACTTATTTTCAACAGGTTCAAAGGTGAATACTTCTCGAGAAAATGTCAGGGAATCTGTTAAACCGCCAATTATTAGCAGTTTCCCTTCGTTAACAACAGCCGACAATTCAGTTGTTGGAATATTTAATGGACACACATGTGACCACGAATTTGTTTGCACGGAAAATCTTTCAACTTTTGAGGATATATCAAAACCGTCTTGCCCACCAATTTTATAGATGAAATTCTCGAAAACAACGACTGTAAATTTTTTTAATCGAACATTTGCCTGGGTCAGTCGAACCCAACGATCCCATACCGGGTCGAATCTTAAAAAATCATTTCTCAGAAATAGATACAGAAATCCGAAAGCCCAGACCGTTTCCCTTATTTCTCCTCTCCCGTCAAACTTTTTAAACTGATGTTCCGGTTGTTTAGCTTTCTGGTTATTTGACCAGATTAATGTTATTTGTTCGATGACGTGTTTATTACAAGCGAATATATGCCAATTAGTTCTCCGCGGAACTAAGTAAGGTTTTAAAGGCAAATTCGTCACTTCCTTCGTATGATAAAAATATGTCTCTTTGATCATCATTTTTATACCGGTACATTCCTTCACCTGTTTCCAATAATATAAAGACAAGAGGCAATGTATCGGGATGGAACCCAATCTCACGAGACTGATCAGTTCCTTCAAGAGTGTCTCTCGATCACGTGGATCCTCGACTTTGTCTTCAAGAAAGTATTTAATATATAGAGCTAAGTTATATTCGTTTGAAACTGTAAGATGCTTCGATGTTAAAAGCGTACGCAAATACTCCAAAGAAAATGTGTATCGGCAGTTTATAGCAACTTGGAAATTCTTGGCCGCATCTTCAAAAGCCAGCTCTGCTAATCTGTTTTTGTTGATGTGTTGACTGAGTTCTAGAATATCATTCAGGCAATGAACAGCGTTCAAGGATAGATATTGAAAACATTTCTCTTGCAGTGATGAAATTCCAAAGTATAGAGACGCTTCTAGAATAGACATCTTATTGCCCGAGTCAAGTTGAAAGTTATCTGAAACAAAGACAAAAAGTTTACCGGTAAGAAAGAATACACTTTGAATTTTTATTAAAATTCTTATTGTTAAGTTTAGTTTCTTTGATTAATGGCATATCAACCTTTGTATGTTATTTAATGCCAAAGCCATTCTCCGAGAAGAACAGTAATGGTACTATTTAACCCATAGCTGGGAGGATACGGGGGTTCCTACCTTTCCCAAGGGTATTTGTCTGAAAGTGAACGTAATAGCTCGACTGGAGTATGAACTCGCGTACTACGATTCCGCAGTCCGTCGCTTTAATCTTTACACCCCCTATTATTATTATTGTTACCAGAAAATGACGGGTTTACAAAGCCTAGTTCCCCGACCTTTAGACTAGGATCAGAGCATAGTATCTGTTTTCTCAGTCACGTTCTAATCTTCGAACAAAACGTATAAAAAATCTTAGCGAACCGTATCCCGGAGATTACAACTGCGTCATACCTTCCCCAATTGCACCGAAATAGAAGGTCGGAGTAGTTTGATGCCTGTATAAAAGTGGCCGCAGAGACCACGGAGATTTATTCGTCTTGCCAATGTGTACGTTATGTGGAGGTGCTCATAGCGTAACAGTTATCGTCCAAGGATATGGACACGACGACCAGAGTTCAAACTCTGAACGAATCTGTTTGCATTTCAAATAGCGGTAATATCCTTGGAAAAGGTGTGAATCCAACTATTCTCGCTCCAGCCATGGTAGATAGTAGGACAGACTGGACTCTTCAACTTTGATATGGCAACCAAGTTAGAGAGAAAAGTCCGAATTCAAAACAGTTCCAGACTTGGATAGAGATCCCCACTTCTGGAATACATAGTGTAGCACCCCCAACGATCAAGCAAGACTATGGGATTCGTGTAAAAAAAATCTTTTAAATCTTTTTTGCATCTCCATTATATTTTATTGAGGCAGCCGATTGTTTTCAAACATATTTCCACAAATACTGCCATAAAATACGCCAAAAAATTTAAAATCCGATAATTATTGCAATTTTTATATAGCAAATATAATTTTTTACTAAGAAAAATAATTTATTACAAATAAAAAAACTGCAAATAACTATTTTTAAATTCTGTCTCTTATTTTTCCTGATGAAGAACTTCAACTACTAAGGGTTATGTCATCCACTCATGAAATAAGAATCCCACGCACCTTAGATTTTATCCTATTGACCTTTGACACCTCCCCCACTTTGTTATTCAAATCACTGATTCCACCCAGTCGGTGAGGCCTACTATACGTTGAGTGTATCCCCTAAAGAGGGGTAAGACATAAATTTGCAGAGTTTAAAGGATCCTCGTGTCTTTTACATGACATTAGGTAATGAGGCTCCAGTTCTGGAGATCTAGGAAGTTTGCAGTACCTCCTCATTACCACTATTCCCAAGACCACTGACTCGGAATGGTAAGTGTCCTGCAGGTCAAATAGATCTGTTTAAGAATTGTTTTTATAAAATAGGTAATACTTTATACAATTGTAAGTTATTTATATAAAGAATAGTTATTTAAAACTATTTTTTGTGCGTGTAAACAAAATCTGTACTTATACTAAACTGAATTAGCTGAAATAGAACTGCTTGACTAAACTAGATGGCTAGAAATAGAAATGTTTTTCACAATTAAACTGTACTTACATTTAAACTGCGTGCTTATGCTAAACTGAATTAATTGAAACGGAACGGTTTTTGACATTGAAACTGTACTTACACTAAACTGAATTGTTATATATAATTGTTTGATTAAACTGAATAGTTTGAAATAGAAATGTTTTTGACAATTAAACTGGTTAATCATGCTAAACTGAATTGTTGTAAATAGGACTGATTATTTACATAAAAATGGATTTAGCGTTAAATAACCTACAAAGGTTGATATGCCATAAAAACCAACCAACCAACTATTTTTTTTTTTTTACAAATTTTAATTGAACGGAGTTTTTATATTGCACTTTTCGTTTTAAGTCCTGATGTTTTTTTGCGTGAGGTGAGGCTCCTTTGCTTAATGGTATATCAACCTTTGTGGTTTATTTAATGCCAAAGACATCCTTGTAAAAGAACAGTAGTAGCACTATTTAACCCATAGCTGATGGAAATAACGGAGTTCATGCCTTTCCTAAGGATGATTGCTCGAAAGTGAACATAATAGCTCGACTGGAGTTCGAACTTGCTTACTTCGATATTGCAGTCCAGTACGTTAGCCACTATTCCCCACTCCGAGTCAGTAATTGGAACGAGTTAAATGTCAGGATAGTGGCACATTTGTGTTTCTAATCGCAATAGATTTTACCCCGAAGTTTCTATAATAACGTACCAAATTAGTTGTAAGGCACCAAGGGTGGTGTAATGGTTAACAAGCCAAACTAGCCAACCTTTACAAGAGTTAGAATCTCACTGGGAGCCCCATTCATATGGTCTTGTGCTACTCCTGAGCAGAACGCATACTAAATTAGCTGCATTTATTCGTAGAAGCACTCTGGTGATAATTGTTTGAAAGAAAATAAAAAGAATATTTACCATATTTGATAAAATTCATCACTGTTTTTGCGGTACTTGCCTCTATGTAAGTCAGGTCAACATAATTATTACAAGCTTCTTTCATCCCCGATCGAAAAAGGGCAGAAAAATATTCGCTTGTTTTTACCAAAAGATTTTTGTCCATCAACGTTTCCGTGTCATCTTTAAATCGGATTGTTATTAAAGTCGTTTCCATCACTTCAACTGAAGGGAAAAAAATAAAATATATATATATATATTTTTTTTTTTTACTGCAACGAAAAGCTTTCTGATGAGTTGAGGATATTAGCTCTATTTTTGTCTCCAGTCAACCAGGTTCGAGTGAAATAGTTTCTTAATTAAACCAGTTAAGAAAACTAAAAGAAATAAGTTGACTTAAAATCAGGGGTCTCAAACACGGTAACCCGCAAACTATTTTTTTGTGTCACGTGGCGAACCATTTTTTGCAACTAATATTTTCTAAAAACTTTGTTCCTTACCACTGACCATGTTTCCCTCTTGAGAAAATCTATTTAAATATTTCAATCGCTTTCAAAAGTTGAAAAAACAAAATAGAATTAATCCAATTTTATATACATTGAAAAAGATCTTAAAAATGTTATTCAAATGAACATTGGTTTAATTCAAAGATATTTTGGGGTGGAGGAGTGATTAAGTTGGGTTGGAGGGGTTACTAATATTATCGAAAATTAACTCACAACAGAACATGGAGAGTTTAATTTTTGCTTCGAGAAGGGGTCGGTTTCAGAACACGTTGGGAAGGGGAATGTGGACTCGAGATGATAGAATGCAAAAATGCACAACAAAATAAGAGGAAATTTATTTTGTTTCCTGATATAAGAAATAGATTTTGCATGGGGAAGGTGTACCTGAGATGACAAACAACAAATAGAAAATCCTAGAGCAAAAATGGTGAGGACAGACAGAAAAACACTTTACAGTTATTAATATAACATCTTATTCATATACAAGTCACAAGTTTGTTATTTAAAATTCTGCCCATGGTTCGTTTTTATTTTTCACTGATTTTACAAATGAAACTAAAAACTCAATCATAAATCAAATTATTTTTTAGGAAGGTTACTTCAAAGTTGAATCCCTTACGGATAAGTTGTAATTTACTAAGCTTTTTGCTTAGATACGGCACAAGGCCGTATGAATGGAGTACCCAATGAGACTAGAACTCACTCATGTAGGTTTGCTGTTCTAACTTACTAACCATTGCACTATCCGAGACGCCTCTCTCTTACCAATGATTGGCTGGTCGGCTGGGGCTGAAAAATACACCGACTGCACCTCTGTAAAGGGGTAAGACCCCCCCCCCCGCGACGAGTGTCCTGAAATGACGCTAAACGTTCAGATGGTGGGGTTCAGGGAATGCGGAGTACCCCTTCATTGCCGTCGCTCGCTGGTCCACTCTGGCCATGAGTGGTAGCAACTGAGAGAGTCCTATCTATTGGCCGAATAGAACTAAAATGTGTACTTATGCTAAACTGAATAGCTTGAAATAGAAATATTTTTGACAATTAAACTGGGTAATTATGCAAAACTGAATTGTTTAAAATGGAAGTGTTTATTTGTATAAAAATGGATTTGGCATTAAATAACCTACAAGGGTTGATATGCCATAAAACCCAAACAAAGAGACAGACACACGTGTGTGCGTATATATATATATATATATATATATATATATATATATATATATATATACAAACAGGATTTAGCATAAAATATTCCAGAAAACAACGCCCAATTTTTCTAATATTTTAAAACTTCAAAAAGAAATTTTAATTTCACCCTTCTGACACGTAATTTTGTTAAAATAGTAAATTTTCCCGGGTTTAGACAAAATTTCACATATATAGCAGAAAATAAATAAACAAGGTTAAATCAAATTCTCACTTCATAGGGTGCCCAATTCATACGGCCCTGTACCACATCTAAGCAATAAGGTTTGTAAATTACTAAATTAAATCTTCATGGACCTCTTTAGTTGTGTAAAGGTTTGCAAGCTAGACGGGCAAACCTTTACGAGTGAGTTCAAGTCACACTGGGTGCCCCATTCATACGGCCTTGTACCTCATCTAAGCAATAATCTGGTAAATAACTAAAACATATTCTTACAAAAAATTTAAGTAATTAGTGATGGTACTATTTTTGTTATCAACTCTAGAAATATATACTTTAAAAAAAGTAAATATTTTTACCACCATAGTGATATTTTAAAAACAATTTCATAAAACTAGATATATAAGGTTAAATTGCCATCACTCCCAGGTCGACTCGCTTGAATATTATTTCAATAAATTTTGTTCTAAAATAAATCGAAAATTTAACTAAAAAATTGCAATCTGCATCAAATGAAGTGTCCTGAATATGATACGGATGGTGAGGCTCCACTTCTGAAGAGTATGGAGAACTCCTTCGTTGCCATTATTCCCTGGTCAACTCTGAACAGGAGTGGTAGTATCTATTGGGGTCCTATCTATGGGTAAAATCATATTTACCAACCCCTCCGCTCGGGCAAGATATGACACAAGGTCAATTTTTAAGCGGAGTTTAACAGGTTTCAATTCAGAGTTTTCCTTCTCCTAGACTAGTTGCCTCGCCAAGGCTGAAGAACCTAGTCTGTCCTACTATTTACCCATAGCTGGAGGAAGAATAACTGGGTTCATACCTTTCCAAATGGGTATTAGTCTTATGTTAAATTGCAATCAGTTAGGTCCAGGATTTGAACTCGTGTCGCCGTGTCAATATCCTCCGACGATAACCATTACACCACGGGCACCTCCTATCTATGGGTAAAATGGATCTATTTAAACATTATTCGTATTCGATTGAACTATGTGGAGGCGGGTGACTCCGAAACAACTACATCGATTAAATATGAACGTATTGGGAACGTGATTCTCTAACCTCTAGGCATAAAATAACCGTAGACGGGATGACAATCAATTTTGGCCCCTGAGAGACTTAATAAACAAACCACAATTAATAGCTAAATTATAATTGAGATATATAAAAATCAATTTAAACATTTCGTATACTATTTTCCCTGTGAAATTTTTGTTTATAACAGCGGGGGCGTTGTTTCACACTAAGAAATAATTAGTTATTTTAGGCCCATCGGGTGGTGTAAGGGCAAGCAAGCTAGACTAGCAAACCTTCACATGAGAATTCGAGTTTCACTGGGTGGGCTATTTATACGGCCTTGTGCCATATGTAAATAATAAGCTTAGTAGATTTACTACTTGTTGGTTTATTCTAGACTTCTCGGGTGGTGTAATGGTTAACAAGCTAGACTAACAAACTTGAATGAGTGGTTGGTTGGTTGTTATGTTTTACGGCGTATCAACCCTTTTTGGGTCATTTAATGCCAAATTAAACTTCAAACAATTCAGTTTAGTATAAGTATAGTTTTTGTTTACAAACAGTTAAATGTCAAAACACTTCTATTTCAAACAATTCAGTTTAGCACAAGTGCACAGTTTAGTTCTATTTGATGAACAGATAGGACCCTATCAGGTGCTATCACTTCGGGTCAGAGTGGACCTGGGAGTGATGGTAATGAAGGGATACTCCGCATTCTCCAACGCTCCGGCCCAAGTGGAACCTCACCATCTAATTGTTTAGTGTCATATCTAGGACATTCGTTGGGGAGTCTTACTCATCTGCAGAGAAGCAGTCAGTATCGTCTACAGCACCAGCCGACAGGGCAATTTTTAGTTCGAGTCTAATTGGGTTCCCCATTCATACGGCCTTTTGCCACTTCTATGCAAAAAGCTAGGTAAATAAAGCAGTTATGTGCTGACGTACCTTCTTTTTTGTGAGGAAAGTGGCGATTACTAAGGAAAAAGATCGTTCTAACAACAATATTTATTGGGGTTCTTTATTAATGGTATATCAACCTTCGGGGGTTATTTTATTCTAAAGCCATCCTTATAGAAAAACTGCAGAGATACTATTTAACCCTTGACGGCTGGGAGGTTGTCAGCAGCAATATTGAACCGCACACGCAAACAATACTTTTGGTTTTATATTCTGAAGTTTCTTTGCTTAATGGCATTTTAACCTTCGTGGGTTATTTACAGCCAAAGCCATCTTTGTAAAAGAACAGCAATGATACGATTTAATCCAGAGCGGGGGATGGATAAGAGGTTCATACTTTTCCTCAAGGGAATTCGTCCAAAAATGAACGTGATTGCACGACGGTAATTTTTTTTTTAATTTAGTAAATCCCTAAAAAAAAATTTTAAATAAATAAAAATAAATAAAATAATACCACCTTAAGAAACACAAAATCTGAAAATAAAAGTCTTACCAATTAATTTTTAGGTCAAATCAGTGGAGTTTTGAATAAAGCGGGGCAAGATCCCCACCTCACCCCAATTATGAAATGTGTCCTGGAGCACTGGGGTTATGTAGAACTCCTCTTTGTCATAACATCCAGTTCCACGCAACTCTCCAGTCTAACCAGACAGTTTAAGACCAGAACATTGTTAATCTAATAATGTACACAGCTTTTTGCTTTGATGTAGCACAAGGCCGTTAGAATGGGGCACCCAATGAGACTCGGACTCACTCATGGAGGTTTTCTAGTCAACCTTGCTAACCATTACACCATCCTTGGGGCTCAGAATAAGACAAGTAGTAAATTTACTAGGCTTATTGCTTAGATGTGGCACTAGGCCATATGATCGGGGGCACCCAATGAGACTCAAATTCACTCATTGTAGATTGACTGAGATTTTTGCTCAGCTCTGGCAGAAGGCTGTATGAACGGGGCATCCAATGAGACTCGAACTCACTCGTGAAGCTTTTTGAGTCTCACTTGTTAGCCATTACCCCACCCAAGCCGCTTGAATATTGTTAATCTGAGAATCTAACAGATGTGTAGACTAGATGATTAAATTCGATAGGCAGAGACTCAGTATCTTTATGTCATACGATTAAGAACAAATAGATTATGAAGACATTAAATACAGGGTTTTAAGGGGGGGTCCCGTATTATAGAGGCTAATATACTGGATTGCAACATCGTAGTAAGCGAGGCCGAATTCCAGTCGCGCTACTACATTCCCTTTCAAAACTAATATCATCTCGAAAGGCATGAACTTACTTATTCCCAAAGCTTTTGATTAAATAGTACCACTGCAGTTCTTCTACAAGAATTACTTTGGCATTAGATAACCCAGAAAGACTGATATGTCAATAAACAAAGAAATCAAACTAAGCGTTCTTTTAAAAACTTTGACAACCTTTTTTTTATTTTTGATTTTAGTTGAGCAAAAATCACTGTCCTTTTTCGAAAAAAAGTTGTTATATATATTTACCAGCAAATTGTAGGAAAATCTCACAAGTCATTAGAATTTTGAAATCATATTCGAGTCTCTTGTTTACCTCACCCCTTCTCCACGGTTAAGACGTCTCACAAGGAAAATCTTGGTTACATATTTTATTCATTGGTAAAATCACAAGACCTAAAAGGGGGGTGAGAAGAAGTTAGTCTTCACTCTCCTCTCCTCTCATTAACTTAAACCGTTTCAATTCCTGACCCAAACATACGAGAATGTTTATTCTGTCATAATGTCATATTTATTCCGAAAATCTTTCAAACTACTGTCGTAAATATACTGAATCTTTCAAAAAATTTGGTGCTATTTGAAATGTTCAGTGTATTCCTAAACACCAGTCGGCTGGGACAGTAGAATACACCGACTGCATCTCTTCAGAGAAACCCCTCCAATGAGTGTCCTGGATATGACATCAAACAATATGACAGTGATGCTCCAGTAATGCTGGAGCTTTGGGGAATGTGGAGTACCCCAAAATTGCCATTGCCCCCTGGTCCATTCAGGCCCGGAGTGGTAGTACCTGATAGGGTCCTATATATGGGTCAAATTGAACTATTTGACATTTCAACTGAGTGCAAATAAATGACATGCTAAAATTGAATTGTTAGAAATAGAACTGTTTGATCTTTTTAACTGAGTGTAAACAAATGACTAGTATTTAATTGATTTGTTAGTGATACATAGCAATACTTGGAATCATTTCACTTTGATGAATGCTAAATTAAATTGTTCGAAATAGAACTGTTTGGTCATTTAATTGGGTGTAAACAAAGGACTGTCTAATTGAAATGTTAGTAATACATAATAATATCTGGAACGAATTTACAGTCAGGAAACAAACGATTAATATTAAATAGGATTTTTAGTGTTTGGTAGCGAAAAGTGAAACCATTTAACTGTGTAGAAATAATGTTATATAGTCATCTACAGCATCATAACGACACAATAATAAAGACAGACGCAGGAAGACTTCTTTAACAAAATATTTATTTTATTGTAAGGGTTCGAAAAGGTTATTCAAGGTTTGCGTGTGAGAGGGAGCTGGAGACCGAACATAAACTGTTATGGCCGTCAGCGTTGTGTCTTTCTCGTTCTCCAGGGCTGCTCAACCGGAGGCTCCGAGGCCCACTCTGCTGGGTGATGGCTTTCTTTACTGCATCTTATCAGCATCTTCTCCGGACCTCAACTCATCAGGGCCCCAAGGCCCTTTTGGCCTGGTGTGGCTTTCCTTACCGCATCTGTTCCCTCTCCTTCTCTAACTGGAACTCTCTAAACTTCTGTCTTCACTGAGTTATATAATAGTTCACGCCCACTCAGTCGCCTACTCGATCTTTGAAATCGCATGTTTGATCGTCATCAAGCGGAAATAACTGTCATGCAGTTCACAGGTCACTCTCTTCCGGTGCATCAGTCTATGAGTGTACCATGGGACTTTTTTGAGCTCGTCCAATTTCATCAGCCAATTTCCGCCCACGCGATTTCCTCTCATTACTGCCAATAGAATGTGTCACCTTCTTCCGGTGCATCACCTTAGAATGGCATTTTTGGCCGGGTCGAAGGTCAAAATACAACAATAATAGCAATACTAGTGTACAAACAAATTAGTTCCCGCTCATTCAAAAATGGTATTACCTACAAACTATTCACTCACAAATCATATATGTATATCCATTTAAATGTGTTTGCCCAGTCAGCTGGGGCTGTAGAATACACCGACTGCTTCTCTGCAGAGGGGTAAGACACCCCCAACGAGTGTGCTGATTATGATACTAAACAATCTGATGGTGAGGTTCCAGTGATACTGGAGCTTTGGGGAATGCAGAGTACCCCTTTATTGCCATTACTCCCAGGTTCACTCTGTTCCGGAGTGGTAGCACCTGATAGGGCCCTATCTATGGGTTAAATAGAACTAACAGCATACTTATGCTAAACTGAATTGTTTGAGTAAACTGAATAGCTTGAAATAGAAATGTTTTTGACAATTAAACCATACTTACATTTAAACTACGTGCTTATGCTTAACTGAATTATTTGAAATAGAACTGTTTTTCGACATTAAAACTGTATTTACACTTAACTGAATTGTTACATATAACTGCTTGAATAGTTTGAAATAGAAATGTTTTTGACAATTAAACTGTGTACTTATGCTAAACTGAATTGTTTTGTTTACATACAAATTGATTTGGCATTAAATAACCTACAAAGGTTGATATGCCATAAAACCCGACAAACCAAACCATTTAAATGTGTTCAAACAAATGACTAATGTTAAATTGTTAGTGTTACATAACACAACTTGAAACCATTTAACTGTGTGCCAAAAAATAAAAATGGGCTCAGACGGGTTTTAAAAAATGTTATCTATAAAATGTGTTCACGAATCATATGTATTCAAAATTATATATAAATTACATATAAATACAGACGTGATCTCGTGAAGAGACAAATTACATTCTGTAAGAATAACATCTATACACTCAATCTTAAGACGCTCTTACATAGTAGTAATATGCAAAAACAAGAGTTACATCACTTTTGTAATAGATCCTCCCCTGATGATGGCCCCAAGTCGGGCAGAAAGTACTAGGGATACATACAACTATGGACAATACATAAATCAATTCCCCCCGAACACGATAAAAGTAATACGGGAATACGAACGGATCCAGAAGAAAATATGTAGACAGAAAATGTCTATTATGTTTAATAAAATTTGTATTAACGAAGAAACGTTGCCAAAATATATATATTTTAAAATTATATATATATATATATATATGTGTGTGTGTGTGTGTGTGTGTGTATAAACAGGATTTGACATTGAATAACCTACAATGGCTGACATGCCATAAAACGAAACCAAACCAAACAGGGTGTTTCAGAAAATTAACATTTTGTAATCTGATAAGGCTCCATTTACATTAGCTACTACACTGAGGTGTAGGGTAGGGCGCTACTCTTTTCACTAGATTACTCCATACGAAAAATTCTGAAAACTTATCATATGCACCTCGTATATAGGGTGCCTCAATATAGATGGGGTCCATGAGACTACTTGTGGTAATTTACAAATCTTTCTTTTTTGCTTCGATGTGGCACAAAGCCATAGGAAGAGGACACCTAATGAGATCATGTGACTACTAGTAACTCTATCAATAATAATGCTAGGTTCTTTTTTGTTTCAGATTTGAAAATAGGATACCCGCTCGGGTAGGATATGACACAAGGTCAATTTTTAAGCGGAGCTTAACAGGTTTGAATTCAGAGTTTTCCTTCTATATTACATCAACAATTAATCCTCGACCACAATGTCTTGAACAAGAGAGGAACGAATATCTTGCATCATTACTTATTTGGGAACAAAATCATTCAAGACTGTCTGAAAATAGATGAAATCCATTAATAGGAAAATGATTTCCTACTGAGATAAGAAACTCAAAAAAAGATTGCATGTCCTGGAAGCTGATATTATAACAATTTAAAAAAAAAACATTGATTTGATGTCTCAGGCCCAAAGGATGCATTTTTTTACGGCTAAATGACTGCCATTGCGCTTGTCACAGTAATGAATCATTATCATACTAATGGGTTGCATTTATTTTGAGATCATCATCATCATCATGTCGTGCCGTCAGCACGGACATCCCTGACCCTCTCTCGCCACTCCTCCCTATCGTTCATCGCCTCTGGCAAGTCTTCAGGGCTACATCCCGTATCCTCACATAGATGCTGTATGTGTGTTCGAGCTGGTCGTCCTGCTTTTGCTCGGCCATATGTGGGGGTCCATTGGAGTACATCACTTCTCCAGGTGTGTCCTGCATATCAGGTTCGTCTAACTTGGATAGTTTTTCGTGATGGGAGGTAGGTGGCCGTATAGCTGGTGCTTTGTGGGGTGTTGCCTCCAGGACTTGTTCAATATTGCTCGCAGCATTCTTGTGTAATTGCCGTCTAGCTTTTTCTCCAGCCGTTTTGTTAGCGTCCAAGTAGTGCATCGATACGACCGCTGATGGGAAGAAACTGCGTTTCATTTTATCGGTCAGGTCTGACTTCCATATGATCGATAGCTGATCGATAGCTGTTCCTGCCTTTGTTAGCCGCGTGTCGATGTCTTTTTTGGTTGATGAGACACTGCTTCCTAGGTAGGTGAATTTGTCTACCAGTTTCAGGGAAGTTCCGTCTAGTGTGGAAATGTTGCCTGTTTGATTAAAGCACATGTATTCAGTTTTGTATTCATTGACATGGAGGCCAATGCCTACGGCGGCTTGTTCCAAACTATGCAGTAGTGTTTCAGCTTGGTTGGGTGTATTTGCCAGAATCGCTATGTCATCGGCGTAGTCGGCGTCGGTAATTGTTTTTGCTGGGTACCTTCTCCTTCTTTTCTTTGTCAGCTCGAAGTTTTGAGATGCCCTATAAGTATGGCACAATGCCTGAAAAAATGGGGAACACTCACTGACCAAGACAAAGTATATCAACCCTTATAAGGATAAATTCCCGCTGAAAGAACTGCTTTCCACTAGATCACCGAAATTTAGCAGCTTTGAGCCTTTTCAGTACTCAGAGGGGTGACCACTTTAGCAACAGTTGGTACTATAAGTAACCTGAGGTCCATACGCAACATCTAGTAAATAACAACATTAACCCGTTTATGTCACATGATTTCAAAAAATCTTCCATACAACAGTCTCTAAAATATGCAAGGGATCTTCAACTAATCCAATATGCCATGCGAGAGAATGATTGAAATGTTATTTTAAAAAATCCCTGATGATGTGAAAATAAGACAAAAAAAATATATTAACAATTAAAAAAAAAAAGAAAAACTTGTAGCAGTTGAGAAATCCCCACGAACTAATATGGCGGAAAAAACGAATAAACCAGCCAAAATTTTGATGCCGGAAGGGAGAAAAAAAAATTTTTTTTCAAATAATAAAAACTAAAATTCAGAAACCACTCTCAAATCTCACGATAACTTGATCTTCGTCAATTAATCGGAGAGGTTAGCTAAACTGAAAAGCGGTTGGAACTAAAAAATACACAATATTGATGTCAACCTGCCTTGGATTATTTTATGCCGAGAGGTCAGGGAATCGCGTTCATATTTTCATTTTTTTTAGTGGTATAAATTTCTGAGACGAAGCATTAAGGATTTCGGACTATTGTCTTGATATTTATTGTCATTTCCACAACGTTTCGGTCGATATGTTCTCCGGCCTTCTTCAGGTGTTTGTCGAACTCGGTAACCTTCATGGAACTTCGTCCTTTATTTGATCCACGGGGGTCACCTGTTCTGATTCTGTTGTATACCATAACAGGGTACAAGCGTTAAGTATTCCTGTATTGTTACTCGCCTTCAGTCAAGATTGAACCTGCAACCTCCAAATGATTGTCTCCTTAGGGAACCAACGCTATGTGTCCTGCTGGACAATTCAGAGTGAATTTTTGGGACTTAAAAAATTAATGTTCTTACTTGACAAGAATTACTACTATCATGTATGATTTTTACCTGTGCTCATATTCAGATTTTTTTTTTCATCTAGTCTTCCTAATTATCGGTTCCCATATTGTATTCAACTCTATACTTGGTCTACTCAGCAGGTCATTGTAGCCCAACATATGTGCTGATTCCTTAAGGCATCTAATCCTCCAATGTTCAGCCCTCTCAATTATTTCAACTTTATCCCATTTTTTGTGTTGTTTTTTTATTACGAGGGTTTTTTTTGCACACAGTCGTATCGAAAACGAACTATCTCTAAAAAGATCAATTTGACCCCTTGAGGGGACCCAATCAGGAACTACCAGAGTGAGCCTAGGAGAAATAGCAATGAAGGGCTACTCCACATTCCTTAGAGTTCCAGAACTGTGGCTTCATCATCAGTTTAATGACATACTAAGGACACCCTTTTTTTGTGGGGAGGGTCTTATCCCTCTGAGGAGGATACAGTCAGTATATTCGAAGCCTAACTTGCCCAGTCGGCTGGGGCTGTAGAATAAACCGACTGCTTCTCTGCAAAGGGGTAAGACCCCCACCAACGAGTGTCCTGGATATGGCACTAAACAATCTGATGGTGAGGTTCCAGTAATGCTGGAGCTTTGGGAAAGGCGAAGTACACTTTTATTACCATCGCTCCCAGGTCCACTCTGGCCGGGAGTGGTAGCACCTGTTAAGGGTCCTATCAGAACTATAGAACTAAACCATGGTTTCTTGACTTTACTGATTTTTGCATTTAAACTAAATTTTGCATTTATGCTAAACTGAATTGTTTAAGAAAGAACTGTTTTGACATTTAAACTGCATACTTATGCTAAACTGAATTACTAGAAATAGAACTGTTTTGACATCTAAACTGTGTACTTATGCTAAACTGAATTATCTGAAATAAAGCTATTTTGACATTAACTCTGTGTATTGCCCAGTTGGTTAGGGCTGGACAATACACCGACGGCACCTCTGAAGAGGGGTAAGACCACCCCATGAGTATCCTGGATATGACACTAAACAATCTGATGGTGAGGTTCCAGTGATCCGGGGGGCTTGGGGAATGCGGAGCACCTCTTTATTGCCATAGATCCCAGGTCTACTCTGGCCTGAATTAGCTGAATTGGAACTGTTTTGTAACATATTGACCCCGGGCAAGCAGTCAAAATAGGAAATGCACCTGTGTAAATAGCAAGTGCATCCGGTCGAGGAATATCAGGATATAAGCTTGACCGTTGACGGGTTGAATTGAGTGCGAAATTGTGATGCTCGCAGGAAGAAGAGTGGGCGTCAAATTATATAACTCAGTACACAGGAAGTTCAATCAGTTGGAGAGAAGATGCTGGAATGAGGAAGATGTCCCAGAGAGGCTGGGCTCCCAGGCCCCGGTTGAGCAGCCCAAGAGAACGGGAAAGAAACGCTGTTATGGCCATAAGAGTGGGGGTCAATATGTTGCAGTTCTGTTCAGCCTCCAACTCACCTCTCACGCAGTAAAACCTTTAGTAACCCTTTCGAACCCTTTCAAATAAAGTGAGAGGTATATTTTTCTAAAGTACTGTGTCGCTCGTCTTTATGGTGTCGTCGTTATGTTTCTGAATGTATATTTGTATGTATAGTGGTCATGGCTATTCAACAGTTTGATTAAACCGAATAGTTTGAAAGAGAAACGTATTAGACAATTAAACTGTGTACTCATGCTAAAATGAATTGTTTGGAATTATTTGCATAAAAATGGGTTGGCGTTAAATAATCTACAAAGGTTGATATGCCATAAAACCCAACCAACCAACCAACCAAATCTAAATCTAACCGGCAGGCCGTAAAAATATACTAAACCCAATGCGTGTGCATACTGTCGCGATGTCAAAACATCGGTCACATCTCATAAAGTTACACATTCAGCTCTTAACGTCATACACAAACATACACATGTACAAACGTATACACACACACACACATATGTACACATACACACACGAAAAATATCTTAAATGTAAGGTACAGTATGTGACCGAAATACTTCCCACATTTCACACAATCACATGTCTGGTGCAAGTGAGCTTAGGCAAGTGGTAATTGTAGCTCCATCTAGCTAATGTCTTACCATTCTTATTTTCCCATCATCAGGGTGTAACAGAAATACCTCCTACATTTTAAACTGTCACTAGTGTGGTGTAAGTGAGCTTAGGCAAGTGGTAATAGTAGCTCCATTTAGTTAATGTCTTTTTTTTGGGGGTACAATCAGTTATAATCATGTTTTGGACTGGTGAACACCGTCTATTTGCTGTTGAAGCGGCGTTGTTTTTTGAGACTTCAGAATCTGTAACTGCTGCAGACAGCATGTCGGTCTCATTTCATACTGCATCTGAACAATGCTGTTCCGGGTAGAATTATGAATCAATATTCTATCCAGAATTGCATCATCCCGACGTAACATAAAATGAGCACAAAACGTTCTATGTAACAATTACATGTTTATCAGTCTTCAAAAAAAAAAAAAAAAAAAAAAAAAAAAAAAGAAAAAAAAAAACAGCAAATGCACAGTATGCACTGGTCCAAGTTTTGATTGTAATTGATCGAATTAAAAAAAAAAAAAAAAAAAGAAGACATTAACTTGATGGAGCTACCATTACCACTTGCCAAAGTTCACTTGCACCGGACAGGTGACAGTCTCTAATGTGGCAGGCATTTCTGTCGCACCCAGTATATAAAAGGCTGCTATTGACCATTTGGGTGTCCTTAGCTAAAATCACTTTTTGGTGCTTTCTTACTAAGAAAGCATACATATGTAATCTTCATATTGAAGAAGCATTTTACTAACTTTGCAAACAATAAAATAGTAAGTAAAATTGTCGACCTTAGTTGAGAGCGACCCGAAGGCTCCCTTTTCGATAGCTATTACACCAAGGTATAGGGGAGGGTGCTACTCCTTTCCCTGGATTGCTCCACTTTACCCTTTAGCAGCAAACTAATGATAGCTCTTTTTGAGAGCGAGCTCTTAGCCCCCACCCCATAAGGAATCATTATCACCATCATCCTCTGGCAGTGCTATAAGCGTAGAATTCTCTCTCTCTCTCTCTCTCTCTCTCTCGCCATCCATCCCTATCGTCCATCCTTCTTGGCTGGTCCTCTAGACTGCATCAAGTGTCCGCACAGAACTGATGAATTCCTCCTAACATCCCCAGAAGTGCCAAGCATATCTCGTTCTTCTAACTTGCATGGTTTTTTAAGATGGGAGGTAAGTGGCCGTACAGCTTCCAGAAGGAATACACACAGCCTATTCTACACCTCACCTACAGGGCGTAATTGTACGATTCAAATTTAATGGTCTCAAATATTTCCAGCGATTCATTTTTTTTAAAGAAATCAACCATTTGTTTACACAAAGTTTAAATGTCAAACACTTCTATTTGACTAATACATAGGACTCTATCCCGTGCTATCACTCCGGATCATTGTGGACCTGGGAGTAAAAGCAATGAAGGGATACACATTCCCCAAATCTCCGACGCTGGAGCCTCGCCATTAGATTGTTTAATATCATATTCAGGACACTTACCCCTCAGCAGATATGCAGTCGGTGTATTCTACAGCCCTAGCTGAAATTAGAACTCGGCTCACCGATTCCAATTTCAGTGCCTATTACCGTTGTCCCTTCAGTACCTCCATAAAATCTTATCCAATCCTAAGCTTAAATATTTCTGTTTAGATTCAAATATCGGCATTTTTTTTAATTTTAAATACATAAATTTTTCTTTTTTTTTCTTTTTTTTTTTTAAGGATTTCTTCACTTTTTTTTATATTTCACATTCTTTTTTTATAGAATGGAAATCTAATGGCCTCGTTGTCATTTGCGGTCTGATGGAGCCGATACTTCTTTGCTGTGCAGATAACCGCCTTAACAAGACAAGCTTGTCAAGATACGAATAACCTTTCAATGAAAGCGGCGGTGACAGTGGCCTTCACTGATCGGTGAATAATGTCGACGGTGGACGATAGAACGTAGCTATTTAGCTGACCTGTTCGTCCTATTCCCTGAATCGATGTGACGGATCCTTAACAATGCAAAGTGAAACGGCCTGGGTGGTATGGTGGTTGGTCATTCGGGCCACCGCGGCTTCCTTTTCATACTCTGAAGCCGGACAAGTGAAGCAGGACGCTAGGCTGAAGCTTTACTTGACTACCCCGCCATATTTTTCAATGCCACTTTTCTATACACCATTATCGCCACGTGTAACAGTTTCTTTACCCATACAGATCGTCTACACACGCACACATATACATACATAAAATCAACACACATGTAAGTATACATATATGCACTCTGTACACTGTTAGTTGCGCATGCGCCCTCACACAGCTGTAAACGAATACATATGAACATATTCAGAAAGTCTTAAAACAAACCTTCCAACTTACCTAGAAGTAGTACACTATCGTTCATGAATAAGTACACTCCGAACAAATTTTTATAAGAAGTTAATTTTTTTCTAAACCAAAGATCACCATCAAGTCCCATTGATAACACAGGGCTCTCTCTCTCTCTCTCTCTCTCTCTCTCTCTCTCTCTCTCTCTCTCTCTCTCCATCCATTTCTATCCAACAATGGCGCGTTCATGTGGAGGAGTCAATAGCAGAAAGTCGATTCTTCCAGCAATGCCCAGAATGTCTTGTTCATCTTATTTGGATGGCTTGTGCGATAAGAGCAAAGTTGCTCTGCAGCTAGTTTTGAGGGGTGCTGCTTCCTGGATTTATTTAAAACAGCATGAAGCATCCTTCTGTAGTTCATATCTAACTTTTTCTCTATGCGTTTTGTTAGAGTCCATGAACTCAGTCTTGACTCTAATTTAAACCAATGATACGAAGATACGGGAGTAATGGTTATCGTCGTAGGAAATGGACACGGTGTACACGAGTTCAAATCCTGGACGAGACTGATTGCATTTCACATAGCACTAATACCCTTGGGAATGGAATGAATCCAGTTATTCTCCCTCCAGCTATGGGTAAAATAGTAGGGCAGACTAGGTTCTACAGCCTTGATGAGACAACTAGTCTAGGAGAAGGAAAACTCTGAATCCAAACCTGTTAAACTCCGCTTAAAAATTGACCTTGTGTCATATCCTGCCCAAGCGGGGGTGGGGGTAAATATGGATACGAAGATATTATTCTCATAGAGCATTGTGCAATTAAAACGAGAAATATTATATTCAATCATCATCATCATCATCATGTCGTGCCTCCAGCACGGATATCCCTGACCTTCTCTCGCCACTCCTCCCTATCGTTCATCGCTTCTGGCAGGTCTTCAGGGCTACATCCCGTATCCTCACAGAGCTGCTTTATATATGTTCGAGCTAGTCGTCCTGCTTTTGCTCGGCCATGTGAGAGGGTCCATAGGAGAACATCACTTATGAGCTCGTCTCTGCTTCTCCAGCAATGTCCTGCATGTCTGGCTCGTCTAACTTTGATAGTTTTCGTAATGGGAGGTAGGTGGCCGTAGAGTTAGGGCTTTGTGGGGTGTTGCCTCCAGGACTTGTTCAATATTGCTCGCAGCA
>CAUZXS010005182.1:0-2500 GCA_963585895.1 Sepioteuthis lessoniana | reverse complement strand
CCTGATGATTGTTGTTTTGCAAAAAACTACATGAAACCCAGGGTCGCAATCTATATTACATGAATTAGATGTATGTATATATCTAATATATATTTATCTATTATATATATATATATACATATATATATATATATATAATGTGTGTGTATATTTGTATCAAATGTACAGTTGGTGTAGCATATCTGTTTGTCTGAAGAATGTTGTCGGGTCGTTTTTCATATTGCATATGAATTCCTTTAAAAAAAATTCTTTCAAAAACATTTTTAAAATCTTTAAAGACCTCGGAAAACTTTCAAAAAATCCTTCCTTTCTTTTCTTCAAAACTTTCTCTTCTTACGAAGACCCAAGATCAAAAATACCCTGTCGCCTGGGGCTTTGAATACACCGACTGCATAGAAGAGAAACACCCGCCCGTCAACGTGTGTCCTGGATATGACTCTAAACAATCTGATGGTGTGGTTCCAGTAATGCTGGAGCTTTTAGGAATGGGGAGTACCACGCCTTTTCCATCACTCCCAGGTCTACTCTGACCTGGAGTGATAGCACCTGATTAAGTCCTTTCTATGCATCAAACATAACTAAAAATGCGTACTTATACTAAACTGAATTACTTGATATAGAACTGTTTCGATATTTAAACTGCATACTTATTCAAAACTGAATTGTTTGAAACAGAACTGTTTTGACATTTAACTGTGTGTAAATAAAGAATAGTCTTATACTAAACTGAATTGTTTGAATTAGAACTGTTTGACTAAACTGAATAGCTTGAAATTGAAAGGTCTTTGACAATTAAACTGTGTACTTATGCTAAACTGAATTGTTTGAAATAGAACTGATTATTTGTATAAAAGTGGATTTGGCGTTAAATAAACTTCTAAGGTTGATATGCCATAAAACTCAAAGAACCAATCAACCAAATTATATATATATATATATATATATATATATATATATATATATATATATATATTCTATGAATACATAAAAGTTGAATATTACTGCTTTCCGTCATGTATGTACACATTCATATCTACACATTCCTATCTAACGTGTGTGGGGGACTATATTGCATTTATTTTATCAAGATTTTACTTGATCGATATTAAATATGAAGTGTGTATGATTTCTTTACACAATTCTTTCATGTACGTGTATTAGTTTCCGTGAATCACAGAACCACACACAAACACACACACACACACACACACACACACACACACACACACACATATATATATATATATATATATATATATATATATATATATATATATATATATATATGTTCTTCGGTGTCTGTCTGTGTGCGTTAGTGTGATTCTGCTGTCTACAGCAGAAGAAACGGATATGAATTTCCAGACTTCATTTCATCCACGCTACCAACCCACCCGCCAATCGTTCGCCCGTGTGAATGATGAAGAATTGTAATCAGCCGGAAGTAGCAAGAAACACCCGCTTCAATGAATTTTTGATTCACATCAAAGACGCAAGCAAATCCAATTCACGGACATGTAACATTGCATTGCAACTTCCTTTCCGTTCGTATTCATTTCTTCGGGAACGATTTATAGTGGAAGGATAAATCACCTTCAAAAGAGAAGCTAAAACAAATCATACAGCCTATTTCCTTCCATTTCCATTATATATATATATATATATATATATATATATATATCTGTGTGTGTGTGTGTTCAATTCCCACATATAGAACAAAGGAGGAGCTCGTGTAGTAGCAGTTGTTCTTGTAAGAAGTAGGCTCAGGTCGATTTCAAATCCTGGTAGGGACTGTTTGCATTTCACATAGCTCTAATATGAATTCAACTATTCTCTAACCAGCTATGGGTAATTAGTAGGGTAGACTGGGGTCTTTAGCCTTGGTATAGCAACCAGTCTAGGAGAAGGAAAACTCCACTTAAAAACTGGCCTTGTGTCACATCTTGCTCTTGTTTAGGGGTTGATAAATACATAAAGGAGCACGCAATAAGTTTCCAGACTTTTTTCGTATGGGCACTTTTATTGATAGTACACACATGAAACTCTAGTCTCCTTCGAAGTAATCTCCTCCGGTTGCAATCCACTTGTACCGTTCCAACCACTTCTGGAAGGTCCCATGGAAGTCCTCCCGTGTGAGCGTGTCAATTACCTTCGTCACAGCCTCTTTCATCTCCTCAATTCTCTCATAACGACAGCCTCTAAGTTTTTCCTTGAGTTTAGGGAATAAGCAAAAGTCACAGGGAGCATGGTCTAGACTATAGGGAGGCGGAGGAACTGTCTTGATGCCTATCTTGGTCAAATAGTCTGTGACAAGGATGGGGTTGTGGACTGGTGCATTGTCCTGGTGGAAATGCCACTGACCCGATTTAAACAGTGCTGGCCTCTTCCGACGGAATCTCTTCCTGAACTCACTTAAAACCTCAACATAGTATTCCTTGTTGACTGTCTGTTCAGTGGGTCCCCAGTGCATGTAGATCATGCCAGTGTTGTCAAAAAAGGGATC